>CAJPEX010003887.1:0-25632 GCA_905338405.1 Notodromas monacha
AACATCCCACTCACTGTCTTCCGCACAGTTGTAGGTCTAAATTCATTCAATTTGCTGGTCCATCTCGGTTCCCCTTTGATGACCACAGAAAATGCTGGTTGATTGATACTCATCACGAATTAATACGTTACAGTATTCATTTTTTTTAAACTTCAGATCTAGATTTTTTCAATAAGGTACATGTCTATGGTCAAAATGGAAAATATTTGTTTCCAATGGGTCTCCACACTTTCTGCAGAGACAATAATGCTGCAAACTTGTATGTTAACTCAATAATTCTTATCAATAATCTCAATATCACAAAGTTTGCCTGCAGCAGTAAGTGTTCATTGGCCATAATATTTTTCAATCATCTCTCAAAAAAGTGGGAGCTCAAACTTCCCAGGAAACCATTCAACAGCCCCAAATGTGTCAATGATGTGTCCGTTTAAGGTTTATACAGATGAGGCCAAAGTCACAAACACTTTAACCCTTGTAAGGATGCATAAATACTGTATATGCTCCTAAAATGGCCAGCTATCCAATGGATGCCAGTCTCTATTAACCCTAAAGCAGCAAAGTGGGACTTTATTCAAAAATTTGCTTGCACCACAGGTGGAAGAGAAAAAATAAAACAGTACATGGAAGGCAAAGTCAGGAAAAATCCTGCCATTTTTTTGTATTTGTGCAGAAAAGATTTTCCTTTAAAAGTAATGCTCCTTCAAATTGTTTTTCTTATACCCCTGCTGCTGTGCTTTTCAGCCTGAATAGATCCTTGCCAAAAGAAATCACATGAGGCGCATCAAGCCAGGTAGAAATGGATAATTCAGACTAAAACTTCCACAGCTGATCCAAAATCTTAATTTTCTTCACCTTCTGTGAACCACAAATCCCTACTTTCATTGGAAAAGATTATTTGGAACAAGAATCTTGTGAATCACTCTGAAGAAGGTTTAGAAAGCCTAGCCTGGGAATAATTAGCTCTAGGGAATGAGCTGGATTGAAGAAATTATGGGAAATTTTCACACTGTCTGACCTGTGAATCTCACGAAAAGCTCCCAACAAATTAAAAAGAATTTAAAAGTAAAAATATCAAGAGGCTTCAAGCTGAGTGAGGATGAGGTCAGAACTGTGAAAGTTTGTAAGAGTCCAACTTTGGACAATTGCAGCAACTGCCTTTCTATGGGTAAACCCTGACTTTGCCTCACCTGACCTTGAGAAATTCAAAAACAGCAGAACACCCCAAAAAATCTCTCTCCGTCCTCCCATGGGAAGGACCCTTCCACCCTCCAAGGGTTAATGGTGGGGTCTCAGATGAGATCCAGCCAAAGAGTACTGTAGCTGGTCTTCATTAGTAGCCCAGTCAAAAAAGGAGGAGGGAGAGGAGGGATGGTGGGAGTTCATTTTTTATTCAGGGCAATACCATTCATCCATTCCAATGAACAGTGATTTTTTTTTCTTTTTTGCTTATCAATTTTCAAAACTGATAAGACTCAATTTTTATCCTTTCAGAAACGGGTAAACATAATACAAAAGAGCATATTTAATTTCAATCACAATATCAAAATTTGAAAGGGAAAAAGCAAGGGCACGTGTTAGGTTGGAGTGGGAAGCAGAATTTGAAGACAGAATTATTTGAATGCAAGAAAAAGGAAGACTCCACAAAAATGGAATTACCTCTCATAGCCCCGAAGCTAAAAATTATAAATTTGACTATTCACGATATAATTTTAAGAGATTGTTAATTAGGTACATAATTAAGAGGTGTGAAGTAGATTATGGGGTTTTAACAGGGAAAGGGTATACCTTAAATATATTTTTCAAGAGAAAATAGAAAGAAAGCCTTTCTCATCATATATATTTTAGGTATTCCTGCATCCTTTTTGAAGGAGAAGCCTTTGATGAAATCAAAGGCTTTTTTCCTTCTTCACATGGATTTTTCGCTTTACATCATTTTTTTCTCTTGATGTGGATGTAACTTCTGCTAATAAGCGCCATTCTCCAATAGCAACCAGTCTCCATTTAACGCATGGGGGACAAGGTCAACTTATTGAATAGATGCCCAGGCTGCTTTTATATCATGTATGGTAGATGCATTCCTAGAGGATGCTAGGTTGACTCCACAAAAGTTTTGTCCATTTTGGACATGGTTTGTCCATTTTGGACATGGGAAGGACATGTACCATGATGCATCCTCAAAAGATGCATGACTGATGCCTCATTGTATGTTTCCAATGTCCCAATGTTACTTCCTTGACAGGGATGTGGAATGACATCTCATCATCAGGGCATTATTCAACATCCCAGCATTGCATCCTCACTCAGAATGTTGCCTCATGCCTCATCATTGGGATGTAATTCAATGTCCCAACATAGCATCCTTGCTCAGGATTTTGAATGACTTCACACCATCTGGACCTCATTCAAAGTCCCAAATTTAAAATGCATAATTTTTTATTATTTCTGCACAAAGCATGTTCCACATTTGCACACTAGTCATAATTAGAAGACAGAAATATAAATCCACCTCCCCAATGCCCTTGCTAGTTAATATTTGGCCAGCTATGTTTGGCAGCACCCGGTGCACAAGCCATTATTTAGACATCCTATTGCTATCCAAAATTCCTTTCTATCTGGTTCCAATTTTGACTGTCCTGTTTTCAATTTTGACCATGTATTTTTCATTTGTATTACAGGCAGACCATTTGCACATGCTTGATTGAATCTCAGAAGCTCTTCAGCTCATTTTCTGTTGGAAACTCTAAAATTCACTGCTCTGTTATGAATAAAACTTGTGGGTAGCAAATTCTCAAGTGTTTGTTCTTTTTTCCATATACTAGTCAATTTCTGCAGAAAATGATCAGCAACTTTGTGTGGGTCTTTTCCATAACACCACTAAATAATGTTCCTGATCCTCTGGTCTCAACATGACCTGACCACTTCCACTATCATCCATCCTACTCAGGTGCCCACTCAGTGCTCTAGCTGAGGGCAATCACCTTAAATTTCAAGTTGCATGACCTTACCATACAATTGCTTGTAGCCAACAGTCTAGGGCTTGGCAAAACAATCAAGTTTTCCACAAAATTGCAGGTATTTATGATCTGAGAATGCTAGGAATCGTATTACTTTCAGAAGAATTTGTCATGATATAAAGTTTCTTTACGGTTACGAGACAACTCACATAGCGACAACTCACACAGCGACAACTCACACAGCGACAACTCACACAGATTTCCGTTTCTAGGCTTTCTAAATGGTTTCTTCTGAAACTTCCAAAAAGGGTTTTCTGTAAGTTAATGCATTTCTAAGATAACAATTTGCACATGCTTGATTGAATCTCAGAAGCTCTTAAGCTCATTTTCTGTAGGAAACTCTAAAATTCACTGCTCTGTTATGAATAAAACTTGTGGGTAGCAAATTTTCAAGTGTTTGTTCTGTTTTCCATATACTATAGTCATTTTCTGCAGAAAGTGAGCAGCAACTTTGTGTGGGTCTTTTCAATAACACCACTAACTAATGTTCCTGATCCTCTGGTCTCAACATGACCTGACCACTTCCACTATCATCCATCCTACTCAGGTGCCCACTCAGTGCTCTAGCTGAGGGCACCCACCTTAAATTTCAAGTTGCATGACCTTACCATACAATTGCTTGTAGCCAACAGTCTAGGGCTAGGCAAAACAATCAAGTTTTCCACGAAATTTCAGGTATTTATAATCTAAGAATGCTAGGAATCGTATTACTTTCAGAAGAATTTGTCATGATGAAAAGTTTCTTTACAGATCCCTTCCTGTTTATTGTAATGAGATATTTTTTCTGTGCCAATTAGTAGAACACAATATTTAAATTTAGTGCAATTTATTTTCAGTAACACATAATGCTTATTTCAAAACTGCACTGCAGAAGGTTTCGCGATATTTTCAACAAAGGTTATACAGCATGCGTTAAAATTACTAAACGCATGTATGTGGATATTCGGCAACCAATTATAATATGGAAGGCGATGATTTCCTAACACTCTGCTCGTTTTTAGTGTCAAGCAACTTTAGAACGGGGTTTGTGATAATATAAAACGGTCATTCGAAAAATTCCAACAATCTATTTTTCCTTCTTTTCCAGACAACCTTCTTTCCGTTGGCATGGATACCCGAAAGAGTAAAATGAAGCTCGAACCGGTGAGCCAATTATTTCTATGACCCAATAAATATACTACCATGGAAATTATACTGGCTATTATGAACATAAGGCCCGCAAAGGAGTTTAGAAACAAGGTATGTGATTGTTTCTAACGTTTGAAATATGAAAAACTGAGCCTGAAGCCAATTATTACTACCCTTTTTTTATTAAAAAAAAACCATGCATATGGCAATAAATTAGAACTGTGAAACAAGTACAAAATTGAGAAACTCAAAAAGGTAAGCACGGCAAGTATAAATGCAGATTCCCGATTATCATTTAGAATCCCGGGCTTGAGCATGTTGCTGAATCATTTCAATTGAATTTTGTTACACGCTCATCAAATTTTAAACTGGCCTTCTATGCTTCATGTTTATTCAGGGGGAGAATTCCCTCTTGCACAAAACAGTAGAACAGATAAACTTCTCTACAGTATATGCCTACATTCAGGAAAAAATGTCGCTCTTCCTTCAGCTGTTTCAATCAAGATCACCTCATCTTTTTTCTCCTTTGCTGAACACTATCTCTGGATCTTGGCTCTGGTGGATGATGGACTTGATCTCACCACAGCCCAGATCAGGGACCTGTATCTATAAGAATGAAAAGAATGCAGTATAGTACACAAGCTGATTTTGTTGCACTGTTCCCGACTCCAGCATTTTTTCATCTCTATAATATCTCGTTATATTCGGGGATTAACCTTATGATATCCAGCTTTAGCAAAGAACAATATCCTACTGCTTATTTTTTTTTGTTGGGTGAACAGAATTTTTCGTTTGAAAGAAGAGATGAAGCATCGACCATTGCTTATTCTCTCATGTAGAGTAAGGTTTCCAGAATCTGAATATGCTTGTATGCCAATGGCCCAGCAATTCTTTATAGAGAAAAATACCTTCCGTGCATCAACATCGATTTCTCAATGACAAGAAGAACCATTGGTTCTTGTATATGGTTACTCATATTAGCGCAATGCACAGAAGAAGATATTTTCTAAAAATTCCGGGAAGAAATACAACTACAGTAATAATACATGTACAGTATCGGGTTGTTATTTATGGCGAAGCTTCAAAGCTGACCTGGTTTCCTTGATTTGTTCGGCTTCGGGGTCAAAGCTACTCGATGTTATTGGAGAGGATATCAAGAGCTGCTGGAGGAGAACATCATTTTTTCATCTTACTTCTCGTTACATGATATGGATTCGATTTCATGGCTTATATTCGATATGATTCTATACTTTTTATTTTTCCCGAAACGGTTCCGCGAGGATTCCATCAACTTTCGAGAGTTTAGTCTTCTCTTTTCCCGGATGCTTCGTCTGTACAGCATCAGCGGTGACATACACTGAAAAGCTGGGAGTTTTCCCTTAAAAGTGGCATTTTCTATATAAGCTGTGGACAGGCTTGAACATAACTTATCTATAAAGATACGTACATGAGAGACTAACAGCATTTTCGCACTTCAGCTTCAGAAGAGGATTCTTCCGGGAAAGAGTAGGAAGAATTTTTGTCGTGTGAAATCCGTTTATATATACCGTATCTTACCTTGAAAACATGGACTCTAGACGTTTTCTAATTCGTTGGAAGAGTTTTTTTTCCAAATTGTGGGAAACATCAAAAATCATGTTATTCAGGCGACACCCGGTGGATGAATTTATTACAAGCATGCAACGTTGAAATCGACTGCTTTCAGCAAACCAACTTCATGATAGTCAACTAAGATGTCCTTGAATAAGAGGAACGATTCATTTTCCCACAACTGTAAATGTAAAAATTTCCCAAGATTGAATTCAAAAGTTGTATAGTCAGTATTTCCTTATCTTCTTGATGATCCAGCTGAATTTTTACTTTTGGTCTATAATAAAAGAATGGCTTTTAAAATGTCCTCCCATTAAACATTCGTAATTGGCTGTTGTGCACGATAAAATTATCCTCATCGCGTTGCCCATGAATCATGCTGATTTCCATTCCTTGCAGCTGTTGAAAAAGAAAACTCATAGCTCAAGATCATTTTCCAAAGAAATTCAAATTTCCATCTCAGGAATTGCTCATTATGAATGGGATTTTTCGAGACTCCGTAAAAAATAAATAATTTGTGTTTCCTGCAACTAGTTATTTTGCAAAGTACATCGAATAAATGAAGGAATATTGTTCATTGATGTTCAATCCTGATATAAACCGATTTAAAAAATCCCACTGCTGGTCACCGTTGTAAGACCTTTGAAGCGATAACATGCGCTTTACTACAGTGTAGCAAATAAATTTAAAGTTTAACAGAAACCAATGCCCGATGACGTTTGCAAATCCAAGACAAATTCCGCCATTACGGTATTGCCTTATCATCATCATTTGGGTTGTGATTATTGTACCGAGTCAGGAGTAAATCGAAATCTTATTTGTTCCGTTGAAAAGCCATCTCTGCATTGTTGAAAAGCCATTTATGAATAGTGTCATCAACATTTCTGATCAGCAACCTGCAGGAATGAGGAGAGGGCTAAAACAAAAGTTGATGAAACCAACCATGGAAAATGTTTGCTGGAAGTTCAAGATCTGCATCATTTTCTCTGGGCCTTCGCATTAACTTACATTCATACCCTGGAGCGTTTTCTTTGCTTTTACAAAAAATCAGAGAGATCCATATCTGCGATTGGTTTGCGTTGAACTTCAGAAGTATGCTCTGGTTCTTCAGATGCTGTAGATGTCGTCCTATGAAATATTGTACTGTATGCAGACGGCGGTGACCAACGTTTTTATAGTCAGACTTTCTTTCCATATGCCATCGAAAATAGTTGTATAGCAAGAATTGAGCATGCGCAATTTAATTATGTTATATTTACGAAGGTAATGGAGATTCCCCGACTTAAAAAATATAAATTTGGATTTTCGTCACATTAATTCAACTGGGGAGTTTTGCCGTCCTGAAATTTCAGAGAATTTCGGCGTCTGCATGAGAATCACGGGGTTAGCAATTGGAGAGACTCATCACCGGTCCATACGAGCTGGAAATCACGACGATGGCCGGAAATTTGAATTACATGCAGCAATCAACCAGAAAAAAAAAAAAAACGGCGGCACTCACTCTGCATAAAGCCACTGATCTTGCACAGGAAAGACCCCAAGACCCAGGGGGCCCTGGATATGTTGTCCACCAGGTGGATCCAAATGCAGAAGCTGGAGATGACGAGGTCGGCCACGGCCAGGTTGAGCAGGTAGTAGTTGATGGTGGTCCTCAGCGGGCGGCTCTTGAGCACCAGTACGATGACGACCGAGTTGCCCAAGAATCCGCAGATGGACAAGAGGGCATACACCGCCACTTTGAACAGGTCCAGGCCAGTGAGTTGATGGAGCTGTGGCGGCACTTCGCCGCCGTACTTGAGCTGGCTCACGTCGAATTCCCGCAAGTTGGACATGCCCAAGGAGCAGTTGATGTTGGCCGACGCGTTACGGAGACCATCAAGAACAACGTCGTAGTAGTCCATTAAGGTCTCGTTTCCACTCATCAGTTGGTCTCCGTGATGCTGCTGATCCTCGGACCCATCGATCATCGGGCCACCCCAGTTAAAGAAATAGGACGAGGAGTTCTCGCCGTCTGCCGCTGGACTCACCATCAGCAGACCATCCGGACGAGTTCCGGTATTATTCAAGAGCCAGTTATTAGAATCATGCGCTGCCATGCTGCTAACGATACACTGCAGGTACTGTATATGCCCTGCTGATCGCAATGAATTACCGAACACAAATTTGCATTAACGTACGTCACTGGTATGGTGATATATGACCACTGTAGTGTGCATCCGAAGATATAGACACGCTCATGAGGTACCACATAGGCAAAAGGTTATCGATCTAAAATGGACCTCGCCAGCGCCCCCACGACGATGGAGACACGTCGAATCTACGCTGGACTCTGCTTGGCACCTCAGCCGGGACGACTTGTGCATGGGGAAAGTGTCGCGGCACTCGCTCATCATTCGCGCATGACTGCCCGAACTATACATTTTTTTGTGTTTTGGTTCGAATCTCGCGAATCTAGACGTGGGGAAACAGGTGAACCACATATAATGAGGTGTTGACCTATATACATCCCGAGGGTTTACAGTTGAAACGTGCAACCATGGGATATTCAGGATGAAAGAAGCATTACATGTTACTCAATCATGTTTATGCTGCTCGGTATCACGATTTCTGAAGTTCTTCTGCATGGCATTAGATGAGAACCACGAATTTTCAGAAGATTTTTAGCAAAGCAACTTGCATTGATAATTATAAAATATTCAAAATGCTGTACTTTGGAAATAATCCTATGCATGACCTGATTTTCCAATAATAAAAACTGGATTCATATCTGGCTATGCAATTCTTATACTGTACTGTTCAAGTTTACAGCACTCGGAATTCCTGAACAAATACATAACAGATTTTGCATGCTGCAGATTGGAGCTATCTTTAAACAACACAACTCAAAATCATGCTCCTCTCCTACACTTTTCATGGACTAATTGGGGTTTTTCCTGGCTGCTGATTCTCTGAATATTTGTGCTATACAGATTACTTAATTTTACCCTGATTTTCTCATCAGTCACAATATGGACAAACAAGTGAATGGAATCCTAGTAATGTACATCAAAAGTGGCCATCAAAACCTGTCTGGCTGCAACTCCTGAAAAATTGAGCAGCATACCTGGACCTGCCCAACCTGTCCAAAGCACTCACCCACCACAACATCCTACAGCCTGGTATCATCTTTGAAAATTGATGCTACAAGCATATCTTCTTCTGCATAACACCGTGATGGTACAGGAAAAAATTGCAGCAGCACAGGCAGCAACAAAAAAAAACAATATTGAGTAATTGTGGAAAATTTTCAGCACTTTGCAGATCGAAATGGACAAAATGTAAATACGATTACCTTGGATACTTTCTGACAGTTTCTAGCTGTTTATACAGCAGTGCCAGAAAAGTACTCCTATGGATATATATGCCAAATTTGCGCAGCACTTACCCAGTGGCTAACAGACAATGGCGAAGCAAATATAATTAAGAAACAAAAGCTCAAACAATTTATGAAGGGTGCAAAATGCAGATCAAGAAATTTTGAACCAAAAATGTCAATATACAATTAGAAGCAGCATGTTTGAAAATAAAAAGATCAAATAGAAGCATTGAAGTATAATTAAAAAAAAATATTTATATATATTTATACATACAACATTTTTATATATGAAGTTTTATGTACGTATATATAAAACAAGGGAGTTCAAGGCTGCTTCACATTTTCCTGCATTCACGTGAAGGCTGTGTAGTATTTTACTACATATTGTGTGATGCCATATTTATTTCAGGGTGTACTCTAGCAGCTGTCCAGATCTGAGGGTGATGAGCTGAAGTCCATCAAATTGTTTGAATGAAATTTACAAGAATATTAAGAAAAATGAATTTTGCAGGTTATATATAAGCAATGAAAATCTAATCACTTCCTAAATTTTTCTCAATGCATATATCTTGCTTGCTGACAACACTCATTTTCCTTGCCCATCTTGTATTCAATATTTCAAATCATATATGAAACTGGCTGAGCATTAAATATATATCTTATTTTCACAAAAATATTTTGACTATAAAACTCGTTTAGTGTGAGACATTTCCAACATGTGCATAGCCCAGTGGATAGGGCTTTGAGCTCTAGATGCTGGGGTCCCAGATTGAAATTCTGTGGGAGTCTAAAATCAATTCCTTGTGCTCTTCTGTGCCTTTGCGGGCTTTCCATGCTTTCCATGCTGTACTTGTCTGTGTTGTGCAATTTTGTGTGATGCTAATGTGCGTGGGATGCTTTGGATATATGCTGGAGAAGGAGGCCTAACATTCAGAAGGAATTTTTAAATTTTGATTCGAGAAAAAGAAGAATTGTTAATCTCTTTTGGCATTTGCTTCTGAGAGGAGCCTACCAAAAACCACGGAAGCATATCTGAAAGCATATCAGATATGCTTCTGGAAATCCATGTTTTTTTCCTATTCAGGAATTCAGGTAACACTTTGGAAGCATTTCATTGAAGCATCTGATATATGCATCGTGATTGATTTCCTGGATGACTAAGTATTTTCTGGGGACTTCAGACAGATATTGGTAGAATAAGCTTATTGCAGAATTTTAGGACCATTGAGTCCGTTTTAAAATGGAGGAGAAGGAATAAATGGAGGTTGGAGTAATGGAGGTTGGAGGCATTCATCTGTGTTTCAGTGTTTTTGATAAGACAGGATATATAAGGTACCTGCACATTGTGTTTCATACAAAGAAGAAGAGCTGCTACTGTACTTGAATTCTTGCATTCATTTTTCAAGGATCCAATAAAATGATTTCCAATTTTTCAAGAGGCTACCAGGAGTAGGGAAGATTTTTTTGCTGCGAAGGACATCGAAAAGCAGTTTGACCAACTGAGAAAAAAATAATTTTTTTCCTCCTACAAGCATTCACCACTCTTGTTCCTCTCACTTCCCCAGTTGAATACCGTTCAAAATCTTTTTTCCTTAGTCCCTGGATGCCTGAATGAAAGAGGTCCAATTGTAATACCACATGTACATTTAGAAATACAGTATAATTTTTTTAAATCATCCTGAGCATGGATATGTGCTTCTCAGTAAGAACCTAACAGTATCCCAGAACTCTTCCACAGCAGAGGGATCCTTTCCATTCCAGGAACAAATTGGAATTTTCTCTGGTGGGTCCAGGTTTCACTTTTCTGCAAGGTCACGAAGCCCCTAGAAAGTGGGGAAGGGCTAAGTTGGATTTTATCTAGAGGGCACTGGATATTTGCCTTTTCCAATTAAGTTAGAAAGCTTAGTTGCATTTCAATAAGTCGAAACTCAAACTGTTCTGTTTTGATGATCATGTCGCGAACGCGTAAAAATTACTGTGCACTAATATGGGAACAGCAATGTACTTACCCTCTCGCTCAGCAGGTGAGTGGCAAAAAATAGTCCAGGGAAGGGATTTTTTTTTTGGGTTGCCTGGGTTTTTCCAAATCTACTTCATTCTCATTGGGCATGCATAATGAAGTGCGGAGAAAGCCCAACTGCAGGTTCACTCAATGCATTTGAATTTCCTTTGAAAAAGATTGACTGCAATGATCGGAACACCATCAGTTTCAGGTACAGGCTTTTTGGAGCTGGAATGAAAATAAGACATGGGTTCGAATAAAACTGGAGACTGAAAGACCGCTTCTTCTATATGATGAGCATGAAGTACTGTATTTCGTTCACCTTTTGCCGCGTCTCATCGCCAAATTATAAGGAATTATCCCAAATGTAAGTTACCCTACTAATTGAGCCAGAGCTCATAAGTTTTAAGCAACTCAGTCTAAAATAAAAAAATAAAATGTTGGTGCTGAGCTTAGGTCCATTTTCTCGAAGTACTATTGTTCTGTATGAACAAAATCTTAGCCGGGAGCGTTACTGTGACAACCAAGGTCGAAAATCTCTTCAAGTCCTCCGAGTACAGTCCAAAAATAAACACCAAAAAGAAGCGTTTTATGAGATGCCTGCACGTCCAAGGATTGAAATAGAACTAACAAGTGAGAATACAGGAACAATCGCAGGTTCCTTCATCAAGTAAAACAAAGAGTAACAGAAGAGATAATGACGCTGACGAAACCTCTCTGGAAAATTTTGAAATTATTTGGTTCATCACTTTTGTGAAGATGGAGCCCAAAACACTACATTTATTCTCGAATTTTGGGGGAAGATCGAGGGGTCGATTGCAGTGAACGTATTCAGTAAATTACTGTAGTGTAATTTCAGACTTTTGGTTCGTCATCGCCACCGAAAGCATGGACTAGCACTCTAGATGCGAGTCCGTCTGTCTGTTTCACTCATGCGGACGCTCCAAATAGAAGAACGACAGTAATGGGGGCAACTTTTGTGCAACTTTTTTGTGATGAAATGGAGACCAGGATATGATGCAGCTGTGCGCGGTACCGTATGATACCTCATTGAAAGCGCGCAATAACACTAATATTTTGGCATTCCTTGAATTATTCATCAGTTACAGACGCCGGGATGGCAACGTGAGCTGCAGGTGCCATCATGTCCTGATGATGGTGATGATGATGTCGAGCGGATGATGATTTGTCCTCGTCAGCTTCGAACCGCTTCAGTAGGAGTTGGATGAATCTATTGTCGTCCTGATACTCGTCGTCCAGAAGTGATGCATCAGGACCCGTGCTGCTCGTCGTGCCCCCGGCCGGGAACGATGACGGGGAGAAAACCCCCGCTGATGTCAACGGAACATGGGTGTTCAAGTCTTGTTTTAAGCCGTTGCTGTCTTGGCTGGGGTTCTTGTCATCGGACCATTCCGGGGTCACGTCATTTCTTTTGCTGTCGAAGAATTGCCAGTGTAAACGTATTGCCTACCTACTTGATCAAATGCTCACGTGAAAGATGTATTTCCAAAATTCTCAGAGCAGTGACTCAATGCTCTGACATTCGATATCCCGTGTGCTGTTCTTCCTCCAGGGTGTCAGTTTGTTTTTGTGAACCCTCAACATATCGCGCACACAACAAAAACGATACATTTGAATAAAAATACTTGTACTTCAGTTTCGAAAGGAACGGGAGGCCGCAGTTGGTACACGAGATGGCTGTTCCGGGGATTGGCTGTTCAATTGGGATTATAGGTGAATCGAAGATTGAGAAACTCATGCTGATGGTCCCAGCTGATATATCAGGACTCGCGTAAAAAGGAACAATCTTTTGCTTGACAGACTAGAAATAATACCCGTAAACAATATGTTCTCGTTTACCACGCGTCTATAGCTCTATACTCCTGACGGGCATCTCAGTTTTTTTTCTTCTTTTTTCGCCTTAAAAACGT
Organism: Notodromas monacha; assembly: GCA_905338405.1. Taxonomy (NCBI): domain Eukaryota; kingdom Metazoa; phylum Arthropoda; class Ostracoda; order Podocopida; family Cyprididae; genus Notodromas; species Notodromas monacha. Next base: position 13,021 of record CAJPEX010003887.1, read on the forward strand.
ATCAAGACACACCCCAATTTTACATGGTAGAGAATGGCATTTGCATTTGAAATTATTCTGTTGAAAAGTGCCATGAATATATATGGGATGCTGCCATATTTCAACTGAATTCGAGCCAAACGTAATTCCCCGTTAATCATTAATAGCATGCACCAACAAATGAGTGATCACTCAAGGGAAGGCTCCCACCACCTGAATGATTTCCCAATTCCTTGCTCCAACGGTTTTTTTCCTGGATACCACGCGCATCCCCCTTTTCTCCTTTGTTTTTTTGCAGAAAACATGTGTATGCGTGTGATGGATGAGTAAACAGGGTGTGAACAGTAGCTTGGCATTGTCAACTTGAGCTCTGAGAACCCTTGAAAATACATTCCCACCCCATTGCATTGAACTTGCGTCCAGCAGTGAGTGGACGAGGGATCGATTGATGGGATCTCACTGCGGCAGATGGCGTCTGGAAGTGAAGAGAGTCAGAGAGCAGCGACATCCAGCGAGGAATCCACCGAAGCCAGTGATTTCGCAGAATGCCCTGCAAGCGGGACTGTCGGGTGACACTGCTGCGATGGGTTCCGGGCCAGCAGGACCTGCATTCCGTTTGTGATGCAGCAGTGCAGCAGTCGGACGAGCCTGCTGTTGCTCAGAGAAGGCGACGGTGTTGAAAATGCCCGCCACGACGACGACGACCCTCAGTACGCCGACAATCTTCCGCGCCAGCAGCGACATCGCTCTGAGGAAGCACGAAAACCTGCGGCTGACACGATAAGATCTGCGGGAGAGAGGAAGTTGCATTCCTGCTGCTAGCTGCCATGTGTGTGTGCTGCATCATGCAGACAAGCACTCCATTTGTACATGCTTTACTTCCTTCGACATCAAAAAAAAGAAACCAAAGTTTCTCCAATCGGTTGACAAATGCTCTCTACTTGGCCCAATGGTTTTTTTTTTCATATTTGGCGTAATAATAAGCAACTTTGCTGCCCATCATGTGGTGTCATTTCTGTAAAGTAATCAACTCACCTCAACATCTTTCTAATTCAATCACTACCACCGTCAATCCACCGTTTCATCTGATCTGGTGAATTAGTGAACAATATCATGCAAATATTTCTGCGTAGTTAGTGAGAGAGTGCTGTCTCTTCGTTCATCGATGCGTCTGAATCGTGACCCGAAAAATCGTGCAGATATTTGATAGCACATAAAGATTCAGGGTCTAGCCTAAGGATCCGTCGACAAGTTAGTTCGGTTCATCACAGCTCCATCTTACTCTAGAAATATCTTTCTTACAAATAAGTTCAACAGAGACAGAGGTTAGTTGACAAAAAAGTTGTCAAATATTGGAAGTCAATTGTTCACGTAAGTACGAGATGGTATCTTCATTTAAGATTTTATTTTTGAAATAACTGTATTTCCAGTCTAATTCATCAAACATGCTACTCCATTCGTTTTGAACTCTTCCTGTAAAGTGGGTCAGACCCTGTTGACACAACCACAACTAGCTGCCACCCTTGGCAAGTGCCAACTCATTTTGTAAAGTAAATCCCCCCTAAAGATAATAAAATTGAAAACCCAAGGAAAACACCATCCTACTTCTGATATAATCTTTCTCAACGCAAATATTCTTCATTGATTTTGCCTTTGGTAAACTGCCAATAAGATTCAAGATTATGCTTATGCTGTACTCCAATGAAAGCAACATATACAGTACTGTTGCAATATATTTAAAGTTCAACAAACTTTCTTACAAGTACTCACAGAAATCCTTTACTAGTAGACATGTTTAAAAAAAATTTAACAACAAACTTTTTAATTCCGGTAGGACATTTTTCAGGATCAGGTGATGTTTTTCTTAGCCCCATGGTGGTTGTACCCGAATTTATTTGCAGAACTTGATGCTTGGGGAGGAAACAATTTTAGTGTTAGGATCTGCGGCATGGAGTCTGATGAGCTTGGATAGATCCGAGGTTCATTGTTTTGAGTACGGAGGGAAATGATTTAGTTGAAAAATGCACAACAAACTTCTTCTCTTGTTCTCGGGGCTAGGTCATTGTAGAAACATAGTAGTACACAAGAGAAAGGGGAGGACAGAAGCCACAAAACAAGAGTGTGAAGGAGAGATTGGAGGAAAAGGAAAATGGGCAAATGAAAGGAAAGCCTTGTCTGCCTTGAGTCAATGGACATTTCAGTATTTAATCTTTTCAGTTGGTGTGGGAAATGTATAACTTTCCGCTACATTCTTCCTGACATTAAAAGCCTTTCAAGTCTGATGCTTGAATATTTCCGAGAAAAAAAAAACTCAGTGTGCATTACTTGAAATTTTGGAGCCACAGTTTCTTTGGAGTGTCACCAGTTGATAAATTCTCTAAAAACTGTTCAAATGTATTTTAAAAATTGTGCATTCCTTCCTGAATACTTCATCAGAAGAGAGATATCTTCGATGGGCTGCCAGAAATAAATCCCAACATTGGGAAAATGCAGATACTGGAATATAGGCAAATCCGTACTTATTTGGCCACCCAGCTCAGGGCAGCTGGCTCAAAAAAATGTGACACTGCTGCAGGATGGAAGCTCAGTGTACCATATACACAAACTCATCACGAGGACCTGCTGCTACTATAAAGGGTTAAAAATACAACAGCCCCACCAAAGAAAGAAACAGTCTCAAATTCTTTGTTCAAAATATAATTTTATGAAAGCTGGTACATTACTTTGAACGATGGATTCAGGAATCAAGGATGAAAATTCTTCAAACTTAACCAGAACATCATTTCTTTCAAAAATGTTTCTGGTTTGGAAAAAGACGGAGAAGAAGGTTGGACAAGAAATTGAACCCAGCCAAATTGATTTTGAAAGGATTTTTTGATGGTTGGGCAACCCTACTGAGGTTTGAAAAACTAAAAGCTCTTTTTGAACATCCACTCGTGCACGTCTGGGCAGGAATTGCTTGGAAAAACTCAAAGTGAATTGCAAAATATACTGCTGGTGTTTACCCCTTCTTCAGGGTGAATGTTTGTTACTGGAATTTGAATTTCTGTTTTAAAGATCACAATCTTTCAAACATGGAGAACCATTTGAAAAATCAAAAGAGGAAGGTCTTTTTGAAAGCCAGGACAGTAAAGAAAATGTTTTCATTATCATTTCACAAGTGAAAACTTTTGAAAATATTTTATGACAAGTTATTTGAGGCAAACAAAAATTTTGGGACTCCCTCAATCAGTTTGTTGTAAAAAGAAAATACTGTAAAGTACTTGACTATTCTATTGTTTTAATGAACCTCCAACTCAGTTAAACACAAACCCAACTAGAAAATGATTGCAGCTGATCATCCAAGTTCAATTGTATCATTGTTTCTTGAGTACCTGGAAAATGGATGAGATTGTTCATTTTCAAAATTTCCACATACAAGATTTATACATATATATGCAGGGGTACAATTATAACCAATTTTTATTTATTCTATATTCAAATGTGGAAAATTATTGACAGAGAAGTTAAAAATGTACTGAATGTGCTGCAGCTTCACAGAATGATAGAAATAATGCATTTTAGAAGGTTGTACTTTACTATCAAGCATCTTTTACACCTTTCACGTACCTTTCGACAGATTCCACTTCTATATACAACGGAACAAAGTCAATTTTTCGATAAATTCAGAACGGTATATTTTCCCAATCGACGTGGATATGACAAAAGTTAGTAAGAAGAAGAAGAGGATGAAAAAACTACTCTAAATTAGAAAAAAATCACATTCTATGCGGAACGATCCGACAACGACTGCATTTCTTCTTCTGGAAAGCATTCCAAGTTTTTATAGACTGACGGTACCAGGTATGAGTCAATCTCTTGACTTTCAGAAAGTCGTACAGGGATTTATTTTCTTTATTGACGACGTAAGCAACATAACGAGGGTGGAAAGCGCTGTTATTCTTGTTGATGTGCACACCCTTGGATGAGTGAAGCCCATAATCGCATTGGAAAAAGCCTGGATTTTGCGGCCCGGTACACGACTCTGTCGCTGTGAACTGTGTCAAGTCGTCACTACAGCCGCATCACTGCTCCCAGCGAGGAGAAATTCCGTGGCAGGCATTTGCTTTTTCGCCAATCCCGATTGAGCTCTCTTGTCCAGTCTCGTTAAACTGGATGTTGTTTGTTCGAGCAACGGAAAGGAATTTCTCTTGGAAATGACGCTGATGCCTCATGAAATGATGATAATAAAAACAGAGAATCCCCTTAACAATAATGCGCAAAATGCACGCGTTACCGTCAGTGACCTTATACCCCGCATGACGCACTGCTACATTGTGACCTTTTGCCCTTTCTATTCCTGCCATATAAAAGGTGTCATTCTATACAGGCTCAGTACAGACCAATTTTCCCATCTGTTGAGGTTGAGCAGAGTATATTATCATCATGCCGGGCAACGCCCATCAGGAGGAAATTCTGGTAAATCATGGGAAAATATACTCACCTGCCAAAAAAGAATCCAGCGATTAAAACTAAACGCAACATGCGACCTGAAGACATCGATATCGATACGGAATGTAACGTATTATCAGTTGACTCCATGAAGAATGAGGTCATTTTTTCTCACGGATATTGGATTTCAACATTGGCAAAGCAAATCGTTGTGCGAAATGCTCATTCAGTGAACCACTTGTGTTTGCATTGGTCCATTTATACAAAGCAGCTATTCATGGGACACATGAAAACGCTTTCCATAACAAAACATAATTCGACTTAATATTGCATTATCATTTTGAATTATTTCCATGCTGGATATTTCCTAGGCCGCGATAATGTCAAATATGAAAATTAAGCTACTGTATCTCATCACCGCATGAGTATACTGTAATACACACTGTAACGGGGTTTCATGAAGCAACTTCCAGACCATTAATGGTGTTTGCATCAGAAGCAAATTCCTTCTCTTGCTGTCCGAAGTTTTATTGAAAGCAAAAAAAAAAAACGTCTTTTGGTTCGACTAGGGAAGTGCCGCATACACATTTCCAACGCATCAAAGCAATCACATACAAGATTGACTTTCCATGTTGAGGAATAAAAATCAAGAATCATCACAGTTTGATGTAAATCCAGCGTTTTGTAGGAGTATACATCAATCTCATTCTGTATGCTGTAATGCACATATGCAACTTATCCATGTACTAAGCACGCCTTATCAGCTTCTGTCCAATCCACAAAGTCACAGAGGATGCTGGAGTAACACACTCACCATCATACCTTCTTTATAATAACAGCACTGATATCACCACTGATCCTTGGATGTCATTCTACTATATTCCTCATGAAACTCATGATGCATATGCACACTACAGTATAAGGTTTTCCATATTTGGATATGAAACTGAAGTAATAATTTTCCAAGCAATTGAAAATGCCTTTTTTGGACAAATTATACCTGAATTGGAAAAATACTTTGAGACCCCCATCAGATGTGGATTTAATTGGTACATCAAGAGTGTCTCTAAGAATTGTCTCTAAGTCAAGTTTTTTTTTCAATTACTGACATTATTTAACTTTTAATTGGTGTTTCATGGAATAAATATTCTTCAGAATCCCATGAAAAAATGTTTGCCACTTGAGTTTGATTCAGTGAATATATTTTCAACTCCATATGAACATTTGGACCATTGAATAGTGTAACTCCGTATAGTGTACAGTACATTGAAACATTGACATCTACAAAAAACACATTCAAGTCACAAAGAGAGAAGGAAGTCCTTTTATGCAATATGTAATTTTTGAATTAGCTGAATGGATGGGAAAATGCTGGAGAAATGACAAAGAATGTTTCTCGCATAAATCTTAGGGTGGGAAATATCTGTCTTTCGCCATCAAGCCAAATGAAAGTCAAATGTTTTGAAGTTTACAGTATTGGGAATTTTATCATGCAATGTCCCTGTGTGGAGTCAGTTTCCGTTTGTTGGGCCTTTTTCACGCCCTTTTCAATGAAGAAAAGATCCCTGCATAGAATTGTCCTCATGTCAACATGTCCGCATGTGGGGGTCTCACTGCCATGCAAATTCCTTATTGTATAGGGAGTATTTTGAAAATGATGGCGTATTTTGCGTTCAGTGATGAATCAACAGATTGTTTCTATGCAAGCTTTGAAAAAAGAAAAACGCTGAAGGAAATAAACAAATCAGGAATGCGGGTAACTCACCGCCAACGTGGACCAAAAAAGCATCATTTAACCCTTGGACGGTGGCAGCCTCCTTTCCATCCCAGGGCTGAGTTGGACTTTTTCCGGATGGGTGTGCATTATATTTTTGCACAAGGTTATGCAACCCCTGCCAGGAGGGGGAGGGCGAAGTCGGATTTTTTCAGGGGATAATGAAATGCTGGGAAAGTCTTGAGTTGGATGTTTTCCGTATTGACCTCCAGCCTGGGCTCCTGGCTTGTAAGCTTAAATTTAATCTTTGAATGGGGAAACAACACAAGGCCAGGGAAAAAAGGAAGCCATGAAGCTTTCATTTTTTCATTTTCAGGTGAAATTTTTCTGTGGAAAATTTAAAAAATGCCAGGATTTTTCCGGACTTTGCCCTGCACACACTGTTGGGGTTTTTTTTAATTCCACTCTGGAGTGCCACAAAAATCTGCAAAAAAAGTCAGACTTAGCCACAGAAGGGTTAATGAGGGATTATTTTTCTGTTCTCCTGTGTCATCGCCCATCAACTGCATTCCGCATACAATATTCGTCTCGCCGTTGTGGCGTCTTAATTGGGAATAACTTGATTTTGTCCTTGTTCCCCGCACCCAGCTGCTGTCAGCTGAAAGCGGGTTAAGACCTTCTCATTCATCCCTGGTGCTGCCCTTGATCATTTCTTCTATCTACCCGTGCCATTTTCCACCACAATCGATGAGGTTCATGAAAAACCGATCCAATTCTCTTTGCTCTTAGTAAATGTGCTGATATTGATATTTGATCAAATGCCTCAAGCCGTCTTCGACGCCTCATGATTTTCCGAGTGGGAACTTTACCTCTGATTGGATCTGAATGCAAGTCAACCAGTATTCCGATTACAGCTCAGTATGGTATATTCAAGCTTGCTCACAGCAATCTGTAAATGCATTTTTGGGCGATCGAGAAGAAGGAAATTTTTAGATGATCATATTCTGCACACATTCCATCGTGCCCACATCCAATTAGACAGCGTGCCTACATATGACATACGGGTGTATAAATTTTAAATCTCAAGAATTTTCGATTGGGATCGAGAGGTCTATATGACATACGGTAGGTCTAGACATATGCTAAAAAATCAATTGTCGAGCAGACCCAAATATTCAATTAGAAACAAACTATGCAGCAATTGTCATGATATTGAAAGAAACGATGGAACTGCGAACATTTCTTGCAGTACACTGAGGAAAGTTGAAGGAATGAAATACGACAGTAAATTCCACATATATTCCGACCATATACATTATGTCGCCTTCATTTCATGGAAGTTCGGAGCATAAATGTGACCCTTGCATCAACCTTTGAAATATACCGAATGAAACACATCCTGTAACTCACCGATTCCGTTCAAGCTTCGAACATCAAAGAACATCACAAATTGTATATTACGGAAAATCGAGAGAAAAAAAAAAAAAACTCCGCATTATTCGATCATATTAAAGAAAAAATCCCACAGGTTCCAATTCACGTTCATGATGACGATATCTTCGAACATTCTCCTAGAAATGCGAATATGCCAACTGCGCTCCGGTAGAATTCGTCCTCGAGGAAATCGTCCTTGGTAGAATTCGTCCTGGGGACTGGGTAGAAATGGGCCTCGGGACAATTCGTCCTCGCGGGAGGAGGCGGGGCTACTGGCGGGGGTACTCGCGGGGGTGGCGGGATGGGATACCCTTCCTCCATATGCTGGTCAGTCTTCCTGCAGACCAGGAGTAGTGCGCATATGCCTCGCACGAATTTGAAATCAGACAATGACTTCAACACCTGTATTTTTTTAAATCTGACGATGGATACTTTTGTATTTTTTTATTTACCTGTATTTTTTTTATCTGACAAAGGATGGACAATGGATGCAATTGTATTTTTTCTATATGGGTTAAATTTTGTAAATCCTATTATAGATAACCAAAATACTGCCAAGAAATTTATTTTATGCTTACTTTACACAAGGAATTAGGCAAACATCCGCAATCCGGGAAATTTCATGAGGTTTTTGAAGTACAGTAGCTGATGGCAAATTTTGAAATATTGTTGGTTAGATTGGGTCTTGCCCACTGTCTCTGAGTGGCGCCAAGGAAGATAAAAAAGACATTTTTTATGGTAAGTTGTAACCCAATGAGAAGTGCAGTACACAGAGATCCTATGCGGATTGATGCAACCTGGGAAATGTATAAATATATACAGCGAGGCATATGCGCACTACTCCTGGTCTGCAGGAAGACTGACCAGCATATGGAGGAAGGGTATCCCATCCCGCCACCCCCGCGAGTACCCCCGCCAGTAGCCCCGCCTCCCCCCGCGAGGACGAATTGTCCCGAGGCCCATTTCTACCCCGGCCTGGGACGAGGACCAATTCGTTCGAGGACGAATTCTTACGGAGCCGCCAACTGTGATAAACGTTGAATGAAATTCCCGAATTCTTGCATGCACTAGGAATTAACTTTGGGTGTCCAATTGATTAAGCCTGCGTCCTTCCGCGGGACGGAAAGAGATTTTTTCAAACTTTACTTGTAAATAATGAATGGAGGGACAATACAAGTTATCTTAACACCAAAAAACGAGGAGCTCATCAGCTTGAAGTTTCTACTCTTATCTAATTAATAAAATTAAGAACGTAACTCGAATAATAATGCAACGTTCTATACGCTCGAATGAGACGTCAGCCTGGATGTTTGCTGAAATTGTGTTTTCGTCAGCAGCTTAAGCAGAGTGTACGACCTTTGTGCAATTCTCTGCTGATTGATAATCTTGTTTGCGCATGTCAACAGATCCTTCAGCGAACGTTGACGGTGCTCTCAGCTGGATTCTGCGGAGAACCGTTCGTCTGCAAAGAAAGCAAACATTGAAAAAATCTACAATCTTTCCTGAAGAATACGACAAGATTCGCGAAAAATATTGAAAGGAAATCCATGAGATTTTCGCATGGATGTACGCTAATCTTCTTCGTGGGCGTCACTCGCTCTGTTGTTAGCAGATTGGATCTCTGCAAGTTTTCTCAATCGAAAGCCACCCACTGCTAATATTTATACGGCGTACGTCAACGAGGAATGAATGGGAAAATACGAGCACTTATTCGAATGGAACAGAACAAGTTCGTCGTTATATCGTCGTATCATGATGTAGATGAGATATCCTTAAAAATGCTTATGAAGAATACCAGAGGCGAGCTTGTTTCTTGCGTCCCCATACCGTATTCAAGACGGTATTGATCGACCGAAGCCACGTCATCAGCATCGAAAATACGCACGATTCCTTTTTTTTTTGGCTTCAAGAATGCCATTCAATTTCATAGAACTTCCTAGAATGATGATACTGTGTTTTACTGGACAGCATCAAAAATATTTATTTGAAACCTGATGGTATTTATTCCAACCAGAAACTTTTCTTATCCAAGCAAGAGGTTCATTTCAAATTAAAGGTACAGTGCTTTGAGGGGGAACAATTCCGTGTTTCCTTTTTCTGGTGCTTCGTATTTCAGTCTAACAATAGCACGGGATGAATGATCGCATATTCACGAAATGGACAGGAAAAAAATCAGGGACACTGTTATACAGTTTTTCCAAGGAATATTTTAGGGAACAATGTAGCGCCTCAGTGAGGCCAGCTGCACTTGAGAAATGGAAGCATTGCGATGCGCCTTTGACATTCCCTCTTCCTTTTTTTTTTTTTTTTTTTTTTTTTTTTTTTGTATTTTTTTTAGAATGTTCGAAGATATCGTCATCATGAACGTGAATTGGAACCTGTGGGATTTTTTCTTTAATATGATCGAATAATGCGGAGTTTTTTTTTTTTTTGGAGGTATGAATAATGTTGAAGAGGCCCAGCAGAGGGTTTTCCTTTTTATTTCCATCAGAAGGTTCTATGCTGCAGACTGACGTCATCAGCCGTTCGGGCGAAGTCTCCTTCGACCCCGGCAGGCAAACGGAAATTGCTTCACGTCGCTCAAAAAATCTTGCTGCGGAATTCTGCACTTGTCTCTTTGTCTCTGATGCTGCTGCTGGTGGAAGCTGCAGGAATTGGCCAGTGTGCACAATAAGAGATCGAGAAATTCTCGATCCAACACGCGAGTAAGAGATTTTCTTTATTTTTCCCAGGAAAGAATGCACAGTGTGTCTTATACGCAAGAATCGATGAATTTGATTACCCCGTGCTGATGATATTGTCCTGGTCTACGAGTGTGCACATTTTTTTGTTTCTTTTTTCTCGCACAAGATCTCATATTTCAATCAGTTTATGGCCGTGAAATGTAGGTTGGGAGTGTCGAAAAGCTTGAACTGATGTCATTCACTGCTGTATGGCAATGCCTCTTGAAAGAGTGAGAATCAACTCAACGACTTTCACTTGAGAATCAAATACCCAATCCCAGTTTTATGAACGCAGTATCCACACTTTCCATTCAAGAAGCCGTTTCTCTCGAATTGACGAAGCTAATTTTTATTCCAGCTAATGTTAGCTAATTTTAATAAAGCTAATTTTTATTCCAGAATCGGTACGTGTGACGGTTTGCACTGCTGAGACCTATCGACAAGGGAAATGTTTCTCTCATTCATATAGAAGGCAATATACTGTGCATTCCTTGCAACCCTCCTTTTCAATTAACGCACTTCCGCCAGTGCACTGAAAAGACAAGAGTTTTCTCCTGATTATGATCTTCCACTTTCAAAAAAATAGATGAAACATTACATGTGAGGCAATTCGGAAGTCAGAATCGATGGGGCGCTACATATTCCTGTAATTGCGGTGGAGTATCCGCATAATACCTGCATACTTTTACTCTATATAAGCCTACAGAAGCTAACACAGTGAACTCCCTTACGAACATACGCTACGCAGTAATTGCTTCGGAACAGCCCCGAACAAATTCCCGAGAGTAATGTAAAAAGAATATATCCCCTTGCATCGTACTGAGTATATGTACAGTATGAATTTTTTTTGAATCTTTGAGGGTGGGTATTCAGCAGCAGACGATCCTCCAGCTAGCTATATCTGGTAGAAATACAGATCGTCGCATTTGTGCGTATTACAGTACTGTAAACGGAAAAACGGAAAAAAGTAACGAAATAAAGGTGGGAAATGCGATAGCAAATCCTCAACATGCTTGAACCCACACTCATCATCACATGTTGTCGCTGGTCGTCCTTCTCCGACGGATAGCAAAGATGGTGGAAAGGTCATTCTTGAGTGCCCTGCGGAACGAGCGACTCATTCCCCCGTAAAGGACCGGGTTGAGGGCGGAATTCGCGTAGGCCAGGAAGTAGGCTGCAAACACCATCCTGTCGTACCACTGGCTCAACTGCGTGGCATTCATCATTTCCAGCAGCCATTTACAGCATCATCATTGTTGAAAGGAAAAAAAAAAGATAACATCAGAGGTTTATTCATGGTGAAACACCGCTGTGTCTATACAGAGCAAGGTATCCCTGTGCGCTGGAATAAGATGAGAAATCGGCATGAATTAGATCGAAAACGGTTCACAGTGGTTTCTTTACAAATTCACGATGAAACATTTGTTAAGCCGATCATAACGTCTGCATATACATTACTGTAGTAGGAATTATTAGAATTTTTCTAGAAGATATGGACCAGAAATGATCCTCCAGAGAACCTGGCAATTTGCAAACAAATATTAAAAAAAATTAGGGTTTATAATGGGACCCTAATATGTGGACACCGCAACATACGGACAATAAAATTCAAGGAAATTTTTTGAAAACCAACAAACAAAACTGGCTCAACATCCAGATAATGACTCAAGTAATGGACATTTATCTGAAATTTTAGCATATTATCCAAATGTTTCAATTCATACTTTGATATCCTTTAAACAAGCAAGCTATTTGTAATCAAAAAAATTGGAAAAATACTCCATGATAAATGCACACCACTTCATATAGTCAAATGCAAGCTTATTTTGTGCTTCTTTTTATAAGAGATTTTTTTATCATCTTTGCATTTTCTAGCAAGACTTACTATTTTTCTTTGCTTTTTGACCTCCTTATTTTGATGCAGAAAGATCAGATTCTACGTGATCACGTTTCAGCATTGTTGTTTTCTACAACTTGAATTCAAATGAAGGAATTTGTATTAAAATGGCTGAGGAGTTACATGTAGTTTTTGACAAAAGGAGGACCAATTACAGCCATTAGCATTGCAAGATGAGGAAAAATGAGACTCAACTTTGGGACATTCCAACATTAGCAGAACGCTCCTGATGCACAAATTACGTACACTACAATATCTTGGTGTTTCACTGTATTTTGAGCATTGGACAAAAAAAAATATTAAGGTGTCAACCATTTGTTATCTTAGAAATACATTAACTTACAGAATACCCTTTTTAGAAGTTTCAGAAGAAACCATTTAGAAAGCCTAGAAACGGAAATCACGGAAGCATAGATAATTGCTTCCTTTTCCTT
>CAJPEX010003888.1:0-22814 GCA_905338405.1 Notodromas monacha
GGTAGCTATATGTATATACATATACTGCATATATATATATATATATGGAGAGACCCCCGGGAAGCGACAGGACGCGGAATAACCCGATATTCCTCAGGGGAAGGATCATCTGGTCGATGTGGGGGGGCCAGAGAAGACGGGCCGCCGGGGAGACGCAATGAATGCGGACGGGTATGCATTTTCCTGATGAACGTCTTTTCATCCTCAAGCGTTTGTTTCTTCTTCTTCTTTTCCCCCTTTTTTTCGTGTTGTGTTTGCGTGTGGCTGTCCACTGGTGCTGGTATAGTGATGCGACTCGCTTGTGCAAGAAGCTGGACAGAATCGATGCAGTGTGAATCCTTGGGGGGATCCGCGGACCCAATCAACATTCATGACGGAAAACAAGCAGAAAAATGCATTCTTGGATAGTATTCTCTGAAAATAAAATATATGCATCTTGAAGGATCATTCACTGAGGTTAAAAACGGCTAAGATTTGGGCTTCCTTTTGGGCATATTGACATTAGGATGAGGTGACGGAAGTTTTAGTTAGATCGTGTCCCTACTTACATAGCGCTTATGAAATTGCAAGCAAATTTATTTTTGTGCATAAGTAAATATTGTTTTTGCGGTTCAAAGCCTTGTTCAGTATAGTGGAAGTTTTCCAAAAGTGACAAGCACTACGTAGATCATTTTCATTCAATAATGCAAGTGTGTCTGACCTTAGGAATGTCATTAAAATTTTACGATTTATTTTTACACAGAATTTATAAAAGAATCGAATCCCTCGGGTCATTTTGAGCCTCAAAATTTTTAAAAATTTGCAGTTTGTCCTATTCCCGGGTCATGATATATTTTCAAAAATTGGCCATCAGATTACCCATCATAATACCTCTTAAAGTCATTTATTTCCGAATGTATAATCTTTAAAAAAGTATGACCTGAACAAGGAATGAGCATGACCGAGTGACTCAAACATGACAAAAAATATGTATAGTACTGTTTGAATATAATAGACGGCAAAAATTGAAAGCTGAGTAAGGCTAATTTTGAGTTTCGAAAAAGAAGGTGCAAGGTATTCTATTGTGTGATACTGTACTAATGTTTTGTTCAAAGACATCAGTTGAAATATGAAATTTGCCGAATAGATGCTGAAAACAAATGTTTTAAAATAATAAACTTGACTATGCAATAGAGTTAAAAGTTCTGGCGGCATTTATAATATGCTGTATATGCGTACATTTTAAATAAATTTTTGACTAAGCTCAAAAATCGGACACTCGATCATAATAACTCTCTAGAATATTCAAACAGTATTTCAAAATAATTATCGACTGAAAATCCAGTCATATTACAAAACGATATTTTCTCTCCCTAATTGATGGAAAGTTTGCATTAATTAATGCATCCAACTCCTTGATTAATCAAGCAAGGTAGACATCGTATGCATGCGAAGTACCACAAACTTTTCTGGAAAGAAGGAAACTTCTGCATCGCATATTCAACAGGTTCGTTTTCCTCATCCAAGTATGAGGCGTTTCAGTCAAATGGATGCTCAACCACATGCAATTTCCCGCATATTTTGTTCACAAATTAAACAAGTACTGATCAATCAAAAAAAAACTTTTTGCCATGCAATGGGATGTGTTTCTTGTCCACGGACCGCATGTAGTAATAATAAGTACTCGAACGACTCTGCCTCTTTTGCATGTATATATTATAGGGATCGATTCCTCATTATATTCTCGATAAATCATGAATTTAAAAATCCAGCTGAGATGGGGCTAAATTTTCAAGGAAAGATAAATTCTTCGTTATTCATATTATAAACGAAAAACAAAAGCCTACGTCTTTTCGCAATCGTTTTGAGATAATCACTTTTTTTGCCACGTTTTTGTCGTTTTGGTAAATCATGTCTTCTGTGCATAACCACCATCCGTATCATTCGTGATACCCGGAAATTATTGAAGTGCATTTATACACGGAATGTGAGATTCTTCCAAGTGAAAATACGGACTCGTCAAGGAGCTTGGGTAAATTGGTACAGGGCATACATGAAAGAGATGGGGAAGATGTTTGGAAGAAGATGAAAGAGAGGGGGGGGGGGGGGTTTAGCCAAAAACACCAACATTTTTCGCAATACAGTATGTAAATGTGCGAATAGTTTTCCAGAAGTGGAACAGTCTGGAAAAGGGGTTGAAGAGCCCCTATGTTGTATAGCACTGTGTTCCCCACCAGAAGTTTATTTTTTATTTTTTGCCAGTTCACTGGAAATTCTCTGCAGCACAACACTTTTATCAAAAGTAGCAATGAAGTCTGGTATCTTCATCTGAAATTTTGGAAAGACAATAGTAGTTGAAACTATCCAATGAAAAAAAACGAAGTTGGGTTTTCTCCTAATGCTTCAGACCGATTTTCTAGTTTTTTGAAGACATTCCATTATAGCTGTTTCATTTATTGGTTCTCGACGTATTTTGCGTTCTTTCGTCCTTGAAAATCTTATGAACCCCTTTCAGAAAGCTTGTTAAAAAACTCAGTCAACGTTAAAATACTTTAAAAAGACCAGACGTTTGTATTTAAACCCTTAATCGACCAGAAGTTTTTCATTTTATGGAAACTTGCTGGGCATCTGTAGGCCCAAAAAGGGCAGGGAACAATGGTATATAATATTAAAATTATTGCGTCACACAGAAAACCCCTTACTCTCCCCCATCGTTTTGGATTTTCGAATTTAATCTCCCGAGACAGCAGTCAAGTCAGTCGCACTTGCTGAGCACATCATCAAAAGCATTGTTGGGAAGATTGGCATTTTGTCGTCGATACATATATATATATATATATATACTGTATATATCTTTTGTATATATACTACGATATAGTGATGATCATTGATCCGGGTTTTCATCCAACGTTGGTTGAGGGGTATGGGGAAGGTTTGGGCAGGTTGAGAGGCGGCTCAAGCCTTCACGCAGAGGAAAGTTGGGGGAGGCCGGAGGAAAACCGGAAGGAAGTTTCGCGTGCTCTTTGCTGGAAAAGGCGGATCGAGCGGCTGTCGCGCGGTGCATGATCGATCGATCGTCTTCGGCACATTTGGCCTTCCACCTCTCTTTTCTCAACCCCCCTCACACACACACACACACATACATGGAGGGTATTTTCAAAAGTCCTCAGAGTAGCCCAATAACTCACAAGCTCTTGTCCGACACAGATGGGTAACATTTATTTTTTTTTAGTCCCTCTGATGGGTCTGAAGGCTTACTTCACTTTTTTTTTTGCGTGGCTCGTCCCCGACGGAAATGCGCAAAAAAAGGAAGAATCGACTCGCTCAAGTGAGAATTTAGGAACAAATTATAGAGAGCAGCTGTTCTGATCCGTCTATGATTTCCAGAATAACAATAATTTGAAAGAAAAAAACGCGTGAAAAAGGCTCGAGAGGCCAAGCTAAGTATCATTCAGATATAAACAGTATCCCAACAAGCTTTTCCTTTTTTTTCGAGTGGAAAATTTACTCTTCCTGAGAATATCGTACGTGATCCCTTTCGATAGGCAAAAAAAAATCATGGAATTCATTCCTCGACTTTTTTCGAATTTTCCTGACCTGGTCATCAATCGGGATTTTTGCTTTCTGCGAAAAGTAGAGAAGACGAGCTTGCAGAAAAGAAACTTTCGACGAAGCTGATTTCTGCAGCGGATAATCAGCTTTGCGACGTAAGAAATCGAAACATGCAGTGTTGCATTTTTTCATACCCGGATTCATTAACTTAAAAAGCACTTTGAAGTACGTGGTGCAAATTCACGCTTACAGAAATTCCTTCTCAAAATCATGCAGAACTGTCAATTATGCCGACTTCAATTTAAAATGCATTTGAACTTTCTGTGCCAAAATATGAAGTTGGAAAAAGGAAAAAATCAGCTATTGATTTCTACCTTGATTAACCTTGGAAAAAATTGAAATTTAACGCAAAAATCCATGTGAATGATCAGCATGATTCGCATTGGGAAAGTTGGTGAAAAGAAAACAACTTTACGTGATTGAATTCACCTCGCAAATCGAGATATTTTTTAAGGTAGCGATTTTAGATCAGCCCGATGATACTAAATCAAGTTTACTAATCGCTGAAATATTTATTTGCATTATTTTTTTCAATTCCGGAATCGATTTTCTGTGCAAAGACACTCATTCAATGGCGCAAGATGGTCGAACTTTACTTTGTTCCTCGTGTAAGCAGTTTGCTTATCATTAGGTTCAGGGAAAAAACCGGAACTTATTAATTTGAATCTCCGCGAACTTTTGAAGATACCCTTGCAGAACCAGCAGCTCATTCCGGAAACTATCGGAGGAAAACCTCGTCCCCACGTCCCTGTACGGGTGTCGGATCGCGGTATGTTCGCTCAATCGGAATCTGCATGTCGACTAAATTCTTCCTCCTTTCTCATAGATTCCCAAAGGTTTTCCTTTCCTGGAATAACGGCTTTTAATTCCTCCCGGGTTTTCCTCTCGCATCCGAAGCAGAGACTGAATGAATTATGAGTCCCATTTTCGGGAATTCCGGCTGGAAATTTCGGAGACCGTTCGGCCCCCGCGGCCGAAATAGGCGATGAGATCTGGAATTAAACGCGGATACATTAAGATCCAATCGCACTAATGGACGCATATTTCGCGAGAGGAAGACATGCGTTTTATAATTACAAAGATCTCTTCTATCTCTCTCTCTATTGCGTGGATTGCTTTTTCGACACTTTTTGGCACGGGCCTGACGAAGATTGCTTCGACGATGTGCAGAAAGGCCCTCCTAAGTGCCTGGACGTAAACGCTAATGACGACGTGTCCCCTTAGGACTTTAAGTCTTATTTAAGCGTCTATTACATGCCATATCAAATGACAACTAATGAATCCAACCGTGCTAAGAACTCGATTTTCTTGGATATTTGGTGAGAGAGCGATAAAATTAATAGCGGTCGTTTTTATTAGAAACGGTTTTCCTAAATTTGAATCCTTGCGCAGGAGATTTGAAAATTATTTTTTCATATTTTTTCATGCCACGGGATAGACTAAAAACAAATTCCGCACCAATAAAATATGCACGTATTGATGATTTTCCTCGTGTTTTTTTATGCACTGCAATATTTTTCAAGCACACCCTCCTATAAAACATGCATGGTTCAAACAAATCCATCTTATAAGAGGTGCTTCTCAGAAATCCTCGAAGTACTGAGGTTAAAAAATGAGGATTTTGTCTTCTCAAAGAAAACATAAATAAAAGTTCAGGATAACATTGAACAAAAAATACGTATACACGTCTTTGTATAGACTCTTCGTAACGTCGTAAGCTTTATCTCGAAATCCTTCTTAAAGTTCAACTAGACGTCTAAGTATTTTTTTACTGTTTGGGTTTGGTGGGTCCTTTTCCATCCCTGGGCAGTGAGGGTTTTTTCAAGTGCTTGTGTGTTTTGGTTTGACCATGGTCACCAAAATACAGCTTTGGCTGAGTAGCCAAAGTTTGGAAAAATCTGGGAAAGGGAAATCCATTTTTCTCAAAATCCCTCATTGCTTATCCTATGGCAGAAATGAAGAAAAAATGGCACCCAACAGTAGCTTTTTTTCTTGATGAAAATTTTCCGAAGGAATGGTAAAAGAAATGCAGGATTTCTCCTGATTTTGGCTCCTCTAATCATTCTTGTTTTCTTGTCTATTTTTACTCTTTGTGGCACACAATTTTGCGGAAAAATCGTGGCACTGCTGCCCAAAGATTAAACTTCTTCAGGATGCTTCCAAAAGTCTATGATTACAAGATTCATCGGTGGATCCTCAATTTTAGAATTGTAGAAACTAAATACTGTATACTTTAGAGCTTTCAATACATTTTTGTCAAATCAGTTGAGGTACGTGTGAGTTAGCAAGACTTCCGAAAAATTCCACTTCAGGGCAAGAAAATTTGCCGGCCATATTTCGAATCCATTTTCCACATTCCTTGCTTTTTGTAAGACTCCTGAAAACTATTCTGAGCATTCCCTCTAATAAGACGGTGATTATATTGAACGGCATTCCATACATGGGCAACTTATATTCGGATGCCTTTAAATATCCCCAGAATAATGCCCAGAGACTTTTTTCACGGAATGATATTTATTGCATCTTCCCTCTTTTATTTTCCTATAGTAATAATCCCTACATCATTTAACGTGTTTTTTCATTCTTTTTCAAACAAAACCCCAGGGCGAAAACGGTCTTCATTCGATGCGGCTGATTGAAATCCGCGCCAGAGCATCGATAGCGTCTCCACCGGTGCGGAAAATGAAAAATGCGCCTTTGGCGTGACGGATTCTCTTGGGTACAACGCGAAAACGTGTTAAGCGGTGTACACACTCCCATATACCCACATTTTCAAAGAACGCAATTTTTATTTCTTCACAGAATCCTGAAAAAAAAATGCGCCTTTGGCGTGACGGATTCTCTTGGGTACAACGCGAAAACGTGTTAAGCGGTGTACACACTCCCATATACCCACATTTTCAAAGAACGCAATTTTTATTTCTTCACAGAATCCTGAAAAAATTTCATTAAAAACCGGGTTCTATTATCCTGCAAAAATAAATAAGACCGATTTTAGAAGGCAATGTATGCAACCTGAATGAGCATGCCCTCACTTTTGTACTTGGTCTTGTTCGATAGAAAACGAACAGAAAATTTTACACACTAAGAATACAGCAAACGATACTTTTAAAATGAATTTCTCGATGATTGAAATGCGATTTAATGAATTTTCAAGTCTGATAAAATTTCAGATCTGGACATGAGATTTCTTCAGCTACAAAGATGAAGTTGGGAAATATTTTTTATTTTAGAAAAGATCAAGGACAATGAGGGATATTTATAAAAACATTTAGTGTTGTGGCTTTTATTGCTAGGATGCCAAGGCTAGGTTAGCTTTCTGATATCCCAGAACTTCAAAGAATGAAACTGTTTAATTTGACTATTAGTCTGAAAAATAACATTTTCTCTTTCCACATAAAATGTTTCGACAGAGAAAAGACATGAGTACAGTATTTCAAAGGTTGATTAAAGCCCTCTACCGTAAGAATAACCTGACAAGTCCAGAGATAATTATAATATTTCTTCAATAAGCTCAGCTGATTCATTTAGAACTTGGTCAAACCAAAATACGAGTATGCCTGCGTAGAATAAATCCTATTTCTACCCCCGAAATAGAAAACAAGCGAGTGCCATTCAAAGATTTCTTTGCCGGGATTCCGCAAATTTTTAGAGGACTGTAGGATTAATCGAAGACAGTGTTTTACTGTCGCAGCAAACGGGTACGAATATTTTTTCCCGCCAAATATTGATTAAACTGGCATTCCTCAAAACAATCGGTAGCTTCATACAAGACATTTTTTCAGCTGTTATTCTGCAATAAATCTCCCTCTACATGTTCAGTCCTGACCTGACAGTGCATTCAGTACCTTTCCAAAGCAATTCATTTATCCAAAGCTGTCACGTGATTTCGTATTCTTGTCCTCACGTGGCAGGCACTTGATCAAGTATAGATTGACAGCTTGTATCCGACAGTTGCCTGACTATTTCTTCAGAGAAGATACAGTAGAATAAAATTGGCGTGGAATAAAGAAAGAAAACGTCGGAGCTTTTTCAGCAAAAAAAAATGCGTCACTCGAATGTGTTCCGATTTTGCCTTTCTGGCACCGAATAATGAAAGATAACGTTATCAAAGTAGTCGAAGTCCAAAATGAACTCCATCATGCTTGACAAGCCTTCACTGTAAACAAACTTTCTATAAAATCGGAGAATCTATCTAAAAAAAAACACCAAGTCTTAGATTTCCGCAGAATAAATTTATTTATTGCAGATCCGGGCCAATATCTAACGTGTTTTTTTTCTGAAGAATTATCGAGCAATCAAATGTGCATGGGCCATTTTCTTTAAATCAAATTGAATTCACTGGCATGATTTAGTAATTTAAAACTTATTGCAAGCTCAATTCAAACTGCAACAGGGATTTTTGTCACTTCAGCTCGTGCAAAATCTGTTAAAACGAGATTCTGCCTCATCAAGAGGGAGTATAGGCCTAAAAAAATGTGTATTCGTGTTTGAAGCCCAATTGCTTGTGTGTCTTTACAAATTTAAAGTTTAACGGTGCAGATAGTAAGCAAGCACATTTTGTACGTACTCCAGATTTTTTTTCATTACTTTGCTTGGAGTTATTAAACTGAAATTTTTGAAGTGAAATACAATTTTTTCACCGGAGTTGTGGTGATCATTGTGAAATATGGACTCTGACTTATCTGCGATTTTTCGCATCAATAAAAATGTATCTGATCAGCATGAACCAAGATGGTGCCTTACATCCCAATCATATACAAGAAATCCATCTGGTCAACGAAAATTAAATGTATCCAGTTCTTTGAGAATATTTTAAAGCTGATCCTATAATTTCTGCATAGTTTTATTCTACTTCCTTTTGTCAGGTTTTCATTTTTTACAATTGTATTTCGAGTAAAACAGGACCCTCGATCGCTAGAATCAGACCCACTCGTCTTTATATTCTCTTCCGTGACCTAATACATGACGTAATGATATAAAATATACGTAGTGATTGTAAAATATTTCAAAAGATTTTTAGAAGGACGCTCAAAATGTAGAATTTTTCTGGAAATTTCATCAAGAACCCACTGTGTGTGGAAACGTCACATAATCAGCACACGACCAACATTCGACAGTCCACAGCGACGGAAACCCGGATGGACTTCCGTTCCTGCTGATCAAGCAGCCATTTATTGCAGATCCGGGCCAATATCTAACGTGTTTTTTTCTGAAGAATTATCGAGCAATCAAATGTGCATGGGCCATTTTCTTTAAATCAAATTGAATTCACTGGCATGATTTAGTAATTTAAAACCTATTGCAAGCTCAATTCAAACTGCAACAGGGATTTTTGTTACTTCAGCTCGTGCAAAATCTGTTAAAACGAGATTCTGCCTCATCAAGAGGGAGTAGGCCTAAAAAAATTTGTATTCGTGTTTGAAGCCCAATTGCTTGTGTGTCTTTACAAATTTAAAGTTTAACGGTGCAGATAGTAAGCAAGCACATTTTGTACGTACTCCAGATTTTTTTCATTACTTTGCTTGGAGTTATTAAACTGAAATTTTTGATGTGAAATACAATTTTTTCACCGGAGTTGTGGTGATCATTGTGAAATATGGACTCTGACTTATCTGCGATTTTTCGCATCAATAAAAATGTATCTGATCAGCATGAACCAAGATGGTGCCTTGCATGCCAATCATATACAAGAAATCCATCTGGTCAACGAAAATTAAATGTTTCCAGTTCTTTGAGAATATTTTAAAGCTGATTCTATAATTTCTGCATGATTTTCTTCTACTTCCTTTTGTCAGGTTTTCTATTTTTCAAAGTTGTATTTCGAGTAAAACGGGACCCTCGATCGCTAGAATCAGACCCACTTGTCTTCATATTCTCTTCCGTGACCTAATACATGACATATAATGATATAAAATATACGTAGTGATTGTAAAATATTTCGAAAGATTTTTAGAAGGACGCTCAAAATGTAGAACTTTTCTGGAAATTTCATCAAGAACCCACTGTGTGTGGAAACGTCACATAATCAGCACACGACCAACATTCGACAGTCCACAGCGACGGAAACCCGGATGGACTTCCGTTCCTGCTGATCAAGCAGCCTTTTCAACGTTGCCCCGATGGCTGCATTTCCGGGGCACTAAAAGCCTTGGTCTTATCCCAGGCCAGGGTTCTAATGCCACAGACACCCGTACCATGTTGCGGGTTCGAGGGACTGCCGCATGCAACAATTGATCCTCACAATGCGACCGAGAATCGACGTCAGGAAGGGGATCCGAAGGCCCCGATTTTTCTCTCGATTTCTCGTCTTCTTTTTTTTTATGTGTAGAAAAGGAGGCGTGTAACATGACTACAATGACAGGAATCGATTCAAACCCTCGGCCCAGGAAAAGTTGCTTTCATTCTGGGTCGCTGTCGGGTTCTTCTTGGATTCCACTAGATTATAATCTCAACCCTCGGGGCCTTTTGTTGTAGGATGTCAGGGGGATTAATCTAGGCGTATTCTAAAAAAAAAGAGGAACTTAGATGGGATCATTCTGGCTTCTATATCCCAGTAACGAGTTTTAGAGCCAGTTTTGAGAAACTATCTACAGTATTTCATGGAATTTGATGAAATAATTGCCGGGTTTCGTGTGTTGCGGGTTACTTGGGCTAATTTTTATTGCATCACTGCATATGTTCTTGTACTTTCGATTGTTGGCTTCAAGAAAAAAGTTGGTATTATGCTAATTTATGTCTCGTCCTTTCTTGGCTCCAGTTACTGATGTTTCCCTCTTACTAAACTTGACCAACACATGGACAATAGTTTCAAGTTTTGTTGCGATTTTTGTTTTCCTGCTCGTGACGAAGAAATATCAAACAAATCGGAGTTTTTGTTGAATTAGAAACACCGGGTGCGAAGATTTATGTACAGAAAAAATTGTGTTTAATCTCCGTCAAGAAATAGTCATGTAGAATAAAAATGAATACTGTACTTGTGGACACGTAGTCTTCAACGAACATAAAAACTTCATTAAAAGGCAATGGAAGTATTGGCAATGAATTCAATTTCTCATCGCGTTGGGTGTGAATTAGAAGCTTATTATTTCTTACGCACGTCACGAGCTACTAAATTTCTCATGATTGCAGATTAGACCGTTCCTTTGCTAACAAATTGCGTAATTTATCCGTGGTATGATTATAAACTGCAGAAAATAATATATTTACTCTTAGTATACGCGAAAATCTCTTGGACAGTAGAGAAACATTATTGGTCATTGCGAATTTGCGTAAAGGCTATGAGTATTTGTAAAAGGTTTGTGACACAATTGGTTGTGGTGTGGATTACAGCTCTACTGAGATATATAATATTGGTGAGTACCACAGCTTACTTTGGATTATAATTCCCAAAGAAGTACTATGACATCTTCGTTCACAAAGCTTCAGTAAATTGAACACTTCCATGCGGCAGCTCATGAAGAAATCTTGAATCCTGAACCTTCTTCATTATCTCATATACGGTGACAATCATCCGGTATGAGCTATTTTAGCTCCTGAGTTTTCTACATAATTCCACAAAAATGCCCAAAATATAAGGTTCTTGTCTCGACAGTATATTTTGTGTTGAGAAGTTTAAGCAAAAAATTCGATTCCCATCTTTACTGTTACTCTGTGGATAAAAATGCATCACCTGTGATACTACTATTTTTCTCAATTGTGCAGAAGGCAGTGAAAAATCAATTTCTCACAGTGAGTTCATCCTTATAAGCGAAAATCAATCCGATCATCAATTATATTGAATCAGTGTCAGTGTTAAACTGATCTTTTTCTCATAAGCCTGCTAAAATTGGCGAAAATTCTGGACTGATACCAGAGTTGATCGTCGGATCAAGGGGAGATTTTCTGTACAGCATCGTAGTGACACATGCACTCGTTCCATCTATCTTTTGTATGGATTCTGCGATCAATGACGATGGAATGATTTTTTGTGCTTCTTTTCTACTGCTGAGGTTCCAAAGTTTAGGATTAAAGCTATGCGCAAATCATTTTCTCATTATAGAATTTGCCTGCGGGGAGTTTCCTGACGAAAACGTTTTTTGAAAACAATATGTATCGAGTTTTTACTTGTATATTCAACGCTGCTGTCTTTATCGTTGGAGATGAAATACATAATTTATATTTGCATAAATCTTCGCAACCCCTGGTTTTACTCAGCCAAAAACCTCGAAATTCATAATCTATGTAATTTTTTGATGATGTAGCACACGCAGAATGGATATTGTTGCATTGATCAATGAAGTTTATGAATTTTAGACAGAGAGAAGAGTATTCATATAAAGTCCGTGAAACGAGAAATTTAACGCTGTATAGAATGAAAAACCGGTTTCAGTCCCCAGAAGTGTATTTCAATTTGTCAATGTGAATCAAAATGGAACGGCGTATTCATTCCAGATCCATGAAAAATGGTTATTATTCCTCAGATGAAATTCTCAAGACACGTTCAACATGACGACACATCATTCATAAAGAACAAACAAATAGAAACAAAGAGAAAAATATTCGATGCAACCAAAAATGCAGTATCCAAAAATCACGCGTCGAAGTTATAGCAATATTTCTCAAGGCAACTTTTGTTTCTTCGTGACATTTACGGGGTTTGAAACAATTCATATTCAGAAGCAGGGTTCATCAATTAAAGCCAAACTTGGTGACGGATCATTTCTATTTTTCAACAAATCCATTATCCAAAGTTTCCATTATCTAGAGTAAAACTTTAGAACCAAAGTTTTTGCGTGGAAGGATTTGGATGTGAACTATTCCTGAAAAGAAGATTTAAGGCTTATAAAACTTTGGATCAATGTGAGAAGCTTAAGAGTGTTTGAAGCTCAGAGATAAGGGAAATGTGAAAATGCAAGAGGAAAGCTGGCGAATGAAGGGAGCGGGTTTGAATATGATTAATACAGTACTTGAAGTATTATAATTCCTGATCATAGCTGAGTCTTGCAATACTGAAAGGGCCAATGCAATAATTAGGTTTCTAGTTTGATGGTAAAAACTCGGTATCAGCTCGACGAAATAGAACATGAATTATGGCCGTGATACATGCCAGCTGCTAGGACTGAGATTTTAAATATGCATCGTCATGTGAGAAATTCCACTTGCTGTATCAGATACTGTTTTAGATTTTTCATGAGGCCTGCTTATACAGTCTATATAACCTGGACAAGTGTTCACATTCCAAGGCATTATCTCCAATTAATTGTTTTTACTCACAATACTACTGTGCCGGGTTATGTTTTTGGGGAACTGCAATACACCATCAACCCTCCTATAAAATTTCGAAAATTGCGGTGCCCATTATTGAGTCCATGAACTATCAGATGGCAGCACCCTCCTTTCTATCCTATAACAAATTTGGGATTTTTGCTTTCACAGGCACCTTTAAGTTTTACCCAAGGTCACTAAGGTGCACCTTTGTTGGGGAGGCATAAGTGGGGAAATATCTGGGATGGGTGCATCCTTTTGTTTTCAGAAACCCTCATTGCTAATCCTATGTGAGGAATATAGGAAAAAAATCCATGCAGCAAGGAGTTTTTTTTTTTCAGCAAACAATTTTTTGCCATAAGAGGAAAAGATTCCAGATCCCCCCCCCCCTCCCTTGACTTGCATATGCCTTGGTTCTCAGTTGATTTTTTTTTTACATTTTATTTTAATGCTCTTGGGCACGACATTTTGAAAAAACTTAAAAAATAACGGAAGCAGGGTTAACTGATACAAACCAGTGAAAATTCTTGATTTGGATTATGCTATCTGAAAATATCCTTTGTCAGATTGAGGCATCGTTTCTGTCTCTATTTATTGATTTTGTTGTGAATATAATGCGGTTCTCTTTTTAATTTTGTGTTCTCTCACTCTCACTCTCACTCTCTCTCTCCCTCTCTTTCTCTCTGGAAAGTGGAAGGCTTTGTGGGGTTTCCCGATCCCATAAGCTTGGCTTGACATTCATTGCGGGGCTGCTCCGCTAAGCGCAATCAAGCCGGCGGGAGTAATGATCGCTGTCTTCGCAACGTCGTTCGCAGAGGGATTCAAAGTCCCGCAGAATACCGAGATGGCAGCAGAGTATAGCCCGGCGGAAGATGAAAAAGGCCTGGCGGATAATCCCGGTAATCCAGGATGCCTTGTGACGCGACGCAGGATTTCCTGTCACGAGAGCAACCCGGGGCATTATTTTCCTTCCGGAAGCGGAGAGAGAAAAAGAGACCCCATATAGCAATGATGCCGAGGCCTGCCTGAGCAATGTCTCATGATTCCGCCATCAGGTTTCTCTTAGTGAAGAAGATTCCCTATACTGGCTGCTGATGATGAAGAAAATTTTCCGAGGAACTCGACAGCGGGGGGGTTTTTTTGTTGTTGTTGCTATTCTCATTGATGAAATCCCGACATGATTGGCACACCGGGAAAGCATGTGACTGTTTCTTTTTCTCTGGCATTCTTCGCGATTTTCTTCGTAAGAAAAAAAAAATTGGTTTGAATTTCAAAAGACAGCTGACAGCAGAAGAAAACTTCATCTAGGAACGTTCCGAGGTGCACCTCCTGTGATACAAATGGCTATTATCCGTATATAAGGTTAATAATACTGGTTCATTTCCTTGATGGAATTGAGGAAACGTCGACAGTTCAACTCCATTTATCCGTATTGACTACAATACGCCCGTACAAAAATATACCACCTAAGATCGAAATGTTTCCAACACGGAAGATATAATATTTCTTTTTATCTTTTTTTCAAGTTTTGGGACCAGTGATGGGGGTAAAGCAGTTGCACACATGAAGATTTATATCATGCTAACTGAGGATAGTGAGGAATATATAGAATAAATTCTTTGCCAATGATCCAGTTTCTGTTCATCTTAGTTTTAAAGTAAATACGATGCGCAAAATATAATCATAAGAAATACAGTTTCCTGAATGCGCATACCTTTTTTTACGAAATTAGCCAAATTCGAAAAATAAAAAAATATAATACAGCATTCAAAATCTTCCTATAGTGCTTCAACCAGTGGTATGCGAAATTGTCCAAGGAAAAGCTTGGCAAGATGTCAAATTTAGTAATCCCTCAGAATAAGGGAAATACTGAATAAGTGTCATTTCAATTTAAGTGGTGGGAGGGGGTGGTTTAAATAAGCTCTGATCAGCCCTTTTTATGCGTTGATTAATTAGAATGAGGTCGTACATGAGCACTGCTAGGTCAAAAGCTAATGTATTCTCAGAAATGGTACCATTGAGAAAAATCTTGAAATTACCTGCCATAATAAAACGAAGTTGGTCTACTTGCATATGTGCAAGGGGGGGGGGTAATTTTAGACGTTTTCACATTCTTAAATGGTCGAATAATTTCTGATCACTTAATAAATTTTTATTTTCTTTTGCGTTGATCCTTTTCAGCTTTAAAGTGGTGGTGTAAGAATGCCCTAATTCAATTGGATTTTGCAGAGCATATTAATTCATATGATAAGGGATGTGCCTATTCTTTGGTTTACGTCAAGTTCAGAGATGGATAAAATGCAAACCTTTTTTCTTCATTATGTTTTAATCTTCCTGTAAATTCTTAGATTTCTGGTCGATTTTTCAGCATGTTCATGATGAAAATGTAGACTAGCATGCCAATGGCCCGAAAGGTGCTTTCATTTTCCAATGCCGTGTAAGATTGGCAAATCATTTAACTAAAGCCCACCATCACTCCTCATTTTGGAAATAAGTTCATTCCTACTGTATGATTTATTTTCTGAATTTTTAGATGATTCGACGATGTTTCATCTGTTTGGACAGGACCCATCTTCATTACAGGTGCGTACTCACACTAAAACCAATCAAATAAATGTTGAATTTTCTCACTTGAAAAGCTTCTCAGATTTAATGAAAAGAACTTGAAATTCATACCCAAGCATTCTAACAAAGAAAATTTTTTTCTCAGGAATCTTATAAACCCTCGGTTAAATTTCATCTGCATGAAGATTGAAGCCTGTGTTTGCCTTCGTGCCAATCTCAGATGTAGGACGCGTGCCAGCACTTGTCAAACCCTCAAAAGGCAACTCAACTCCTCTATATAGGGATATATCGTTGAACCCATTGTTCCAACACCACCCAAAGTGCAGAAAGGAAGCGGAGGTGAGGCGGGGGGGGGGGGGGGGGGGGGGGAAAGAAAAAAAATCTCTCTCTCTCTCTCTCTCTCTCTCTCTCTCTCTCTCTCTCTCTCTTCTCGCGACGCGGTCGTGAAATCAGACACGGCCGGAAATGGAAAAAATTTCCCCGGGTTCCCCGCGGCTCTTGTCATTTATTTCATTTTTCCCGGTCCTTTTTTTTTTTTTTTTCTTCTCTCACATCACATACAACACTCGCATATTATATACACAAACGCACACGCACACACTGCTTTTCTCGCGTATGTCTCATCCATCAACAAAAGAAAAGCAAGGCCCAACACAGC
Organism: Notodromas monacha; assembly: GCA_905338405.1. Classification (NCBI taxonomy): domain Eukaryota; kingdom Metazoa; phylum Arthropoda; class Ostracoda; order Podocopida; family Cyprididae; genus Notodromas; species Notodromas monacha. Next base: position 16,061 of record CAJPEX010003888.1, read on the forward strand.
AGCCAGGGATATATAGAAAATAAAAATGAGGAGCAAGTGGGGTGGAAATCCATGTGAGCACATCTCGCACCCAACCGCTCCGTTTCCCACGATCAAAATCCCGCGTTTCATCTTCCATTGCTTTCCCCCCCCCCCCCCATTTTGAATTGAATCGAACTTGATGTTCATCGTTCGGAAATTTGCACAGCTAATAGCTTGCATTCGATCTTTGGTTAAACACGAGCTGGCTGATGTGAAAGGAAATACAAGTGAAGCAGCAGCATTAAACCGATAACGGTTAAAATGTACAATCTGCTGTTGGTGCATTTTGATGTTGTACTGTATAAATTATGCTAAGTATATTCTAAGTAAGCCTCTGGAGTCAACATCAGGAATGTATTTAACAAAATTAACACTGTATTTGCAAAAAGGTGATCCTCCATTCTTAAATACCGTAATGGTAAGTTTTTCGCTTTAATTGATTATACGTTTATATAGGACATAATAACGTACTTTTGAAATAAGGATGTGTCAAAGTAGTCAAATCGTGAAAACGATGACGCACCCTATATTTCAGCAAAAATGACGATAAAAAATAAATTCGATCAGTGATTTTCCTTACTGTTGAACGAGTCAAATATTCTTTCCTTTACCCGAAAATATGTCAATGAATGTATTATATCAACAGGTTCGCTCCTTAGTGAATAAAAGCTCGCAAAAGATATGAAATTGGACTGGTAAACTGAAAATTAAAGTTCTGATAAATATTCACACAAATAAAATCAAGATTATACGTGTAATTTGTTCTCCAGAATTTTTTTTTCCCGCAAAATAAGATGAGAATGGAAAGGTTGTCAAATGCGTTCTTCCATTTAAAATATGAGTTTTCAGTAATCTCCAATTAGTGAAAAGTTTTCTTTGAATTCAGTCTCAATAAGGGTGACGTAAAATTTGCAATGGTTCAATTGGATATGAATAAACTACAAATTTATATAAATTTCTATGAATTATAATTTGGATGCATATTTGAAAAAGATATTTTCATGCCTCGGTGTTTTTCGTGTTCTGAACAGTACGGTAGCATTTTCAAAATTACGAATTGCGAATCAAGTTGTTGCCTTTCGCAACAGTGTTTTCTCGTTGTTTTTAAATTTCAGTTTTAAAATGAATAAAAACCGACACGCAAATCGAGAAATTGTGTGTCCAAGTACTTGTAACCATTGATTTGCACGTGCGTGTGGAAAATTTGCAGCTGAAGGAAACCCATTCGAGCTTAGAATACGAAGGGCATCCTCGCCTCTCTCCATATATATTTTTTTTAATGTTTTCGAATATTTATCTGCTATCGCACCGGAGGTCATTCAAGCTATAATTACCTGCACGGGAACTTTTTACTAGCAGTACGCGAAATTTCAACCCCGGTTCTTCAGTTTTTCTTCTTTTTTTGGATGGTTATTATTGCTTTCGGCGAGCAAACGGCGTCATCTTGGTGGGAATTTATTGGCAGCCCGGCCTTGACCCTGGGCACCTCCGGAAAACGTGACTATTTTGCGTGAGCCGAATCGTGCGAAAATCACGCTCGAGATAAGGGCTTGGGAGGAAGGGAAAAAAAACACGGGTTTCTGGCTCCGGTTCAGGGACTGCTCCGACATGCAAAAATCTGGTGCTCATCATGCAAAAAATAAAAATAAACGAAAACAGCAAAAATAAATGGCGAGGAGGAAGAAGGAAAGTGATCGTTCTTGACGCCGGTTTTTCCTCGTTTCGAGTGTTTTATTTTCTGCCTTTTTTTAAAAGGAAAAAATCGAAGTTACAAACGGGCTCGTAAAAATTGACGGCTTCCGGAATCCACCTGCTGCCAAAATTCCGCCAAAAAGTTTTTGAAGAGAAAAACGGAAAATATTTTCTCTTTTTTTTTCTATCAGCTCTGAATCCATGCACTAACGTGATCAATCAAGTGTTTCTTCCACTCCGACTTCTAAAAATACGAGTCGTGTCTGATTTCCGACCGCGGTTCGATTTTTCACTTCTACACTGAGCATTTAAAGCAACAATTCGAAAGTTGAGATCATCAGGGTTGTGTATACCTTTGATCGTCTATCTCAACAATATATACTTTGCCTATCTCAACAATATACGAGATGAATACAAAGTTAGTCTTCGGCTTATCGTTGGTAAATCCTTTCTACGATGCTTGATTTAAGCATCGACTGATATTGACCACACCTAGAACGGCCTCAATGATATCGTCATGATTGACATAAGTTTCCAGCATGCTATTATAGACAACCAATAATTTTGAATTGAAATTGAAGGTTTAGACGCAAAATTTTCCAGTTTGAAGGAGAAAATGGTTCCGAAATCAAACGCTATGAAACCTAAATGAAATAAAAAAACCTAAATTTTTAAAGGTGGATTTTTAATAGCTGAATAGATAATACACTTCTCTGGAATTACTGATATAAATTGAGTGTTTTATGCTGTCATAATTTCTGGATAAAAAAAAAACTATTTTTCCAATTGCAGGAATCCAAACGGGAACAGGTTCCGGTAACGCTTGATTACACTCGGCAAGAACGTGAAGGAAATGGAGGACCAATGGAACTTAACCACGAGTCACGCGATTTCGCCCCAAGGACATCACATTAATAGAAATTGAGCAATTTTCTGGGTCCGAAAAAAATAGTAATGATAAAAATGGGGGAAGTGAATAAGCCCGTAAGCAAGACAAGATAAAGAGCGGCTGTCCCCAACCACCAAGAGAAAATGAAATGACGGAGTCGCGTAACCAATCGAGATTCAAGGCTGCGCAATCATTCAAATTCTTGCCTGCATGATTGATTACGGGCGATATCATGCAAAATATTTCGACTCGATAACCCTTGGTATTTATGCAGAGCAAAACAAGAACTAGGGGATTTCCGTATCGTGCCAAATTTTTTTTTCCTGACAAAAGCCGACTATAAAAATGTTCAAATGTAACCTAATCGAGTGATTCAATTTTTTAAATAGTCTCAATCAAAACATAATGCCAGTCTTGCTGAATGAACTGGACGAACGGTTTGTTAACTCCAAGTTCGACAGGGTTTAAATTTTCTGTTAGGTCTCCATTGATTCCAGAAATTGGTTTTGCATAGGAAAAAATGTGAATATTTTCCATCTCTATTTCAAGTCGTTACATTACTTTTTTAATTTTCACTATTTTTTTTCATTTTTCAGGAAAATTTCAATTTTACCTCGCTGGTAAGTTAAATTGGGTCTGCGCAGTGTGGCATCAAAAATCGCAGACAAATTGGCTAAGCCCAGCACAAAAATGCTGAAATCATTCCTAAACCTCCCATATGAAAGATTGAAAGCCTCAGCCATTTGAAGATGTTACTCCATTCATTTCTCAATCATCAGGTTTATGAGGAACAAACACAACAACACTTCAGAATTCTGAACTTTTGATTGGATATTTATTGGACAAATTGCGACAGACAGTTCAAGACAGGGAACATTTGAGACAGAGGCACTTTCAAACTTATTTTTTTGTGTTTCTCTCCAATATTATATCATGAAGGTGTGAAAAGGAACGAAAATTGCACTGTTCGGTCAAAATGCATTTTAATTTTATTTCTCATAAGATAAATAATCAAGACAACAATTTGAAAAATAATTGAAGAAATACAGGAACTAGGATTCTTTTTCAATTTAGCCCTTGAATGAAAATAGAAAAAGGGTAACATGGCTTTTATTGTTACAAAATCCTATTCCCTTCAAAAAAGAACCTTCGGAAAATTAAGATTCTTCCAAGTGCAAGAAGGTAAGTGTAAAATAGAAAATCTTGTGCGCGCAGAGTTGGAAGGGGGGAGGGGGGAATCTTGGGAAAACCAAAAACTTCACTATAGAAAAAAAATTGTGTGTTTAGAGTTCCTTTGGGACTATGTCTATAATATTGTCCCTGTCCTAAATCGGCCCAGTCTCAAATTGACTGTCTCAATTGGTCTGTATACTGTATCCTCTTTTGACCACATGCATCAGTTCTTACATTTAATAAAAGTGCCAGTATCCCTGCAGGGTCATTATGAATTTTTCAAAAAATATATCTGCCACCCAAGGAGGGTTAGAATCAGGCACAGAAGCATATGAGCTCTTGCTGGAGAGAGCTGTACTCTATTACATTGCAGCAGCAAGCAGCAGCGTTATCAATAACCAGTCACCAGAGGAACAATAAACCGCAATCACGGTGCAAATGAGTGGCTTCACCTCCCGCGGAGCACCTCGTCTCTAACTAATCTCACCCTTCCGTTCTCGCCCTTGCATACAGAAGAAGAAGAAGAAGAAGAAAACTAGAAGAAAAAAAGAAGAAGACTAGAAGAAGAAAACGACGCCACGGCGATTTAGGTTTTTAGCGTTGCTGGACTCGAAAAGCCCCCGTTCGTATATATAGAAGAATTCTGCCACGGTTTCGCGACGAATCCATTCGCTCCACACTGGCAATAATCTCGGACCCAGTCTTCATCTAAATGCAAATCCCCCTCCCCCCCCCTCCTCCTCCACCACGTTTGTGACTTTCTTGTCGCTGTCGTCGTTCCATTATTGCGACGGATGATAAAAACGATTCTAAAAATGGGCTTCTTCTCATTTCGAAAGAAAAAAGAATGAGTCTTGCGCTCGTGCAGATCATGTCTGGTTTTTTTGAAAGCCTTGTATGCTGGCACTGGAAAAAAATGAAAAGCGTGAGTTTCCTCGTGATGCTTCTTTTCAACTGTGTTTGCACTTGTAGGATGGCTAACGAACGCGTTCTCTGCCAAATTGGGCTCGAGAAAAAAAAAAAACTCAGAGGCTGTCTTTATTATGTTCAGGTATATGCACGTGAATATTTCGCGAAGTGTGTCATATTTGAAATTTTCTTGCTTTATGGGGCGTCTATAATCGGATTCACGGGCTATGTGAATGATTTCTTCAAACCAACACACATAATTTAAAAAAAAGCCTAGCTTCCACTAGAAAAATTATTCGCGTCATATATTCACTTTTACGACACCAGAGTTGAAATCCCGATTCACGTTCGCGCTGTTAGATTAATAGTGACAACAGATTAATAAATGAAATGTTAATGCCTACCATCACACGAAGAACGGGGATTCCTCGTGGAGAATGTGTCAAACATATTTTTTCAAAGGCATAACTTTCGATTAAAAAGGATTCAAGTCTCATAATCCATGGTGTCTCATATATTCGAGTCAATATAAGAGAGGTACTGTGCAACAAAATAAAAATGAAACAAGGGTTGGCACACGTTTTCAACTTCAATTGCCAAAGAAATATCGATAGGTTTGTGTTGAGGAAAATACTTTATTAAATCTCAGCATGCGTACTAACCTACTAAGTCACAAAAAGATATCAAGATATTTTAAAACCATGCCAGGATTGAATACCATTGATTTATACAAAGAAAAAAACAGCGAAGAATTTTTTGTGCTAGGATATTCTGATGAGTTTCATGGGCTCTTCAGTGAAACACCGAGGTTTTATGCTTAAAAATTGAAGAATCTATTGTTCAAATCATACATAAAATATAATCAACGAATCAACGCGCTCCTTTTTCTGAAACCATCAAACGATTCACTGCAGAAAAATTGAAGGTGTAAACAGGATTATGCACATTTCTGATTTACATTAAGCAATACGAAGTGTATGCTGTAAGAACGTCTCGATCAGAGTTATATTTCTTCAATCATAAGTTCAAGCAATATTTGCCATCAATCAACCCAAGATCCCATTTGCATTCCGTCTCTTTAAAATAAAATATTCCCTAAATAAAACAATTTTTCAACTTTCCCGCGAAAGTTCCCTCATTCCTGAGAGAACTATTTTTCCATGCACTCAAAGATATTTTAGATGAAGACAAATTGAAATAAAAGCACAACGTTTGTTTCGAAAAAAATCTAAGGAAAAGTCCTGCTGTTACAAGTAGAAAAAAAAGTTTTTGTGTGACAGAAGCCTTTTCAGAGGTGGAACAATGACAATCATTCGTTAATAGCAAAGAAGGTACAGCAGTAGGCTGAGGACTTTTACTTCTTCTCATTGTCAAGTTCGGTGTAATTAAGAAAAGTGCAAGCACGTATTATTGCAGTCAGAATTTTGTTCGACGGAAAAGTTGAAGGTGTAACCGAAAAACCCAACGTCAAATAACAAAAAGACGAAGACCCAATGGAATTGAACCTGCCGAGAGAAAATTTGCTTGTTCTGAGATTTTGCTTTGCCACTTCCCTGTGAAACAAACCTTGGATTTGACGAGAAAGGATTCAAATGGCGGAGGAAAATTGCCGGTGATTAATGTGAGAAAAAGAGATGTCGAATAGACAAACTCACAAAGCTGAAAAATGCGATATAGAATGGATTGATAGTTAGAAAAAAGAAGTGATTGAATTGAAGATAAGAGTTGAAGTTTCTTTTCGCGAGAGCGAAGTGTTAGAAGTATAAATATGAGCTAAGTAAATCAGCTGGGACAAAGTCCGAGTTTTGAATGAGTTATATTTCGTTTGATGACAAACACTTGGTCAGAATTTCGGAATTCGGAATTTTTGCGAGACGAAAAAGCTTCTCTGCTCGGAGATCTGCTCAGGTTCACAATTCGAATACGAGTGATGAAAATCATGCTGAATTTGGAGAACAGGAAAAGAGTTGCTGAAGGACGCGGATTAAGAAATCCATTCAGGAGATGTCCTTGCTGGGCCTGGGAATCGAACTCGGGTTCGGTTCCCAGGCTCCAGCAGAAGCTGTTAGA
>CAJPEX010003889.1:0-25627 GCA_905338405.1 Notodromas monacha
TATACTGTAATTAATGGGCCATTTCGTGAAATGACCCCTAGACTAGAAAACATTGAGATAAATGCAATTAACAAAATCCCGGCTAATATCCCAGGAATCAAATTGATTATTGAGGATATTAGTGAACTACAATTGCATTTCCGGGACAATGGCTACATTTATCTCATTGTTTTAATTATTTTACTAACAATAATTCTCATCGCGATTGTGTGTTTTTGTTTTGCAAGGATACGGTATGTTTTACAGAGAAGAAGACGCTTGGAAGCTATAGATCTGAATGACATGTCGGCGCGTGTTGAACTTGTAACCAAAACCATCCCTTCCCGACCCGCACCAAAGTACCCCAGAATCCGTATGAACCCTTCCACCGGAATTCTTTCCCTGAGCACGAATTGAAATAATTTCAAAACAGAATTTCTCTCTGTACAAAGCTCTTTATTTTCGATTCCTAACGATTACACGCCTATTCCCCGTCGACCGAAACAAAGTCATATTTACTAACAATAATTCTTATCGCGATTGTGTATTTTTGCTTCGCGAGGATACGGTATGTTTTACAGAGAAGGAGACGTTTGGAAGCTATAGACATGAATGACATGTCGGCGCGTGTCGAACTTGTAACCAAAACCATCCCTTCCCGACCCGCACCGAAGTACCCCAGAATCCGTATGAACCCTTCCACCGGAATTCTCTCCCTGAGTACAAATTGAAATAATTTCAAGGCAGAATTTCTCTCTGTACAAAGCTCTTTATTTTCGATTCCTAACGATTACACGCCTATTCCCCGTCGACCGAAACAAAGTCATCAGAACTGACGTTAACCGCGGAATTTTGAGCTTCTTCGACAACAGGTCCCACTTCCGATAGAAAGCCGGCAGGAGGTGGAAGAAATTCGGGAACCATGTCCAATGAGATGAGGTCAGGAACCACGTCAACCGACGATTGCGGTGGTACAGGAGATGACAGGCAGATCAAGCTGGATAGGATCCAAGGACAGCAAATCCGATGTCACCTCAGCCGACGATTGCGGTGGTAAAGGTGACGGCGCTGGGGTCGTCGGTGGCGTCAAGATTCGCCACAGCTCCTCCGCTCTCCTCAGGTACGACAGCAACCAAGGCTGGAGAAGGAAGACAACAAGAAACACCAAGGGAGACATGCAATCATGCAACAACGAAGATTTTTGCATTCCCAGCTAAGTCTTACTTGGTTTAAAGGTTGTCATGCGAGGTATGCGTGATCTGATAGTCGCGAAACCATCTTGAATCTCATTAACAGTGGTTTCGCGCACCACGATTGGACCAGGAGACAAATCTTTCATTTCAATTTCCTCCACTTTTTGTTTATTTTTATTGTTAATTTTAGAAGACTTGGGACAATACTGTTAGTATTTAGTTGGTTAAAAGAACAGGAGTCATGCAGAAGAAATTTGTTTACAGCTGACAAACGGTGCGAAAAAGAAAAACAAAAGTACCTTTTTCCTCAAACACCAAGCAATCCATCCAGCTGCCAAACCGAAAACCGTCAGACTAAGGCCACTAATCAGGCCTACAGCCAAATTCGAAAATAATTCGGTGGCGAACTCCGCACCCAAAACCGCTTTCCCCTCAACAACTGCCACCGTAATGTTGGCTCGATCCCCCGAGACGATTTTAGTTTCAGGCAGGTTCTGCAGCACTGAGACGATGATGGAAGGCTTAACTGTAACTATCCAAACCGAACTCCAATTATATACACTGGCTAATGTTTAAAAAAGGCTATTCTCAAGCTCTTACCAGGAGCTGGAGTAGTGTGTGTTGTTGTTTCAGTGGTTGGACCCGTCGTCAGCACGTTTACAACCGTCGGTGAAGCCGAAACAGCATTTGGAATGCTAGTCGTGGCGCCGAGGTCTGGGACAGATGTCGCTGTCATGACGCGAGAAGTCGACGCTTCCAACGTCACTGTTACGGAAGACCTCGTCAATTCCACCGTAGACGGCAGAAGTGAAGAAGACGGCAATTCCGTCGTACCTCCTTGACCGATGCAAAAGTCAACGGGATCAACCAGCGAAGCTCGAAAATTGCCCTCGCACCGAGTCGGTCCCAACAATTCCACTTTCTGAACAACACAAGCAAGAAAGTTGCAAGAAAGACACTTCAAAACGGTTTTTCTACACCACAAACCTTGATTCCAAAGAAATCCAGGCAGCCGAAGTCCAGAACTCGCCCCGTCAGGACGATCCGGCCATCGAACTCGGCCGCTCGGACCGCGTCCGCATCACACGTCTCTGTGCAATGCAGTCGGCCATCTTGCACCAAACACCTGCCGTATGACGCATCTGGATGCATCATCAGGACCACCAACAGCACGGACACTGCAAACACTGCCATTCATCCCTCACGATTAAGGAAATCCCAATCAACGACAAAGGTACGTCATCAAATTTAAATAGATTTGATAAGACGTCCCCCATACGCAACTTTCCAGGTAGCGTTGGTGTCGTATTGGAAGAAATGTATCCGATTTGTGTACCTAACGGTTATTGGACGTTAGAAGCCTCAATAGATGTTGGAGATTTGGTAACGCAGTCCGATATTATTACGAATAAGGTTTCTAATCACATTGAAGCTGAGGCTCCGCCAGATGCAACAATTGATGGTGCCTTATATAGTTTGTTGAAGACAAAAAATACTGACTTGGAAAACAAAATCAAAAATCTGAAACATAGAATCACCACTGAACCTAGAAATTTTCCTAGAGACGCGACGTTCACCGGATTACTTCCAATATTGCAAAGAAGAAAAAGTGAGATAAAAGGAACGGTTGCTCAGGAAAAAAGGGTACAATTGTTGACTTCTTTGAATTATGTAGTACAGACAAACAAAGTTTTCAAGAACAGTATCAGTTTAGCAGAAAGAGTGAGGCAAGCAAAATTTAACTCTACCAATTCATGGTTTCTGACTCTAAGTTTAGGGTTAGAATTGGATCAAGCAAATGAGGTTATATCGTCATTGCTGCAGGATATAGATCGGATACATAATTTCCATTTCCCAAATTTCATTTATTATGATGAATATGTGAATACCGCACTGAGCAAGGTATTGGAGGCTGAAAATAAGCCACCAATTTATGTGTTGCCGGTGCAAGAATTATTAACACTAATTAAGTCACACCCACTAACTATCGGGACTATGGACGGGTGTGGAACGAATGAAACCTGTCATTACAGAATAACGACAATCGTACCCGTAATTAGGCAACCAGAAATTTTAGAACTGTTCAAAGTCCATAGTGTACCAATTGCGGAAGATACGTATATGGGAGCGCCTAAGTGGCATAAGGTAAACTTGACAGAGCCTTACTTGCTCACTCAGGGCACTAAAATGTTCGCTTTACAAGCAGGCGAATTACCCTTATGTTTACCGCAAAATGGTCATGCATTGTGTAAACTTTGTAAGTTCCCTAGACCTCCTGTTTACGAAGCAAACGACTGTGTTAAATCGATACAGAATGGAGATTTAGAGACTACGATTAAAAGCAAGTGTCCTTTGATTGAAACTAGAGTACCAGAAAATACAGTCATTCAATTAGACGCAGACGAATTTGCTTTTATAGATTCCGATAAAGGAAGGATCACTCAGTATTGCTCTGAAACTAACGCTCAAGCATCCGAAAATACTTACGAGTTACCTTACTCAGGAATCATACAATTTAGACCTAATTGTCGTTATACTGTAATTAATGGACCCTTTCGTGAAATGACCCCTAGACTAGAAAACATTGAGATAAATGCAATTAATGAAATACCGGCTAGTATCCCAGGAATCAAATCGATTATTGAGGATATTAGTGAGCTACAATTGCATTTCCGGGACAATGGCTACATTTATCTCATTGTTTTGATTATATTACTAACGATAATTCTTATCGCGATTGTGTATTTTTGTTTCGCGAGGATACGGTATGTTTTACAGAGAAGAAGACGTTTAGAAGCTATAGACCTGAATGACATGTCGGCGCGTGTCGAACTTGTAGCTGAGTCTATCCCTTCCCGACCCGCACCGAAGTACCCTAGAATCCGTATGAACCCTTCCACCGGAATTCTTTCCCTGAGTACGAATTGAAATGATTTCAAAACAGAATTTCTCTCTGTACAAAGCTCTTTATTTTTCAATTCCTAACGATTACACGCCTATTCTCCGTCGACCGAAACAAAGTCATCAGAACTGACGTTAACCGCAGAATTTTGAGCTTCTTCGACAACAGGTACCACTTCCGATAGAAAGCCGACAGGAGGTGGAAGAAATTCAGGAACCATGTCCAATGAGATGAGGTCAGGAACCACGTCAACCGACGATTGCGGTGGTACAGGAGATGATGCCGGAGTCATTGGCGGCGTCAAGATTCGCCACAGCTCCTCCGCCCTCCTCAGGTACGAGGAACCATGTCCAATGAGATGAGGTCAGGAACCACATCAACCGACGATTGCGGTGGTACAGGAGATGATGCTGGAGTCATCGGGGGCGTTAAGATTCGCCACAGCTCCTCCGCCCTCCTCAGGTACGACAGCAACCAAGGCTGGAGAAGGAAGATAACAAGAAACACCAAGGGAGACATGCAATCATGCAACAACAAGGATTTTTTGCATTCCCAGCTAAGTCTTACTTGGTTTAAAAGTCGTCATGCGAGGTATACGTGATCTGATGGTAGGAACCACGTCAACCGACGATTGCGGTGGTACAGGAGATGATGCCGGAGTCATTGGCGGCGTCAAGATTCGCCACAGCTCCTCCGCCCTCCTCAGGTACGACAGCAACCAAGGCTGGAGAAGGAAGACAACAAGAAACACCAAGGGAGACATGCAATCATGCAACAACGAAGATTTTTTGCATTCCCAGCTAAGTCTTACTTGGTTTAAAAGTTGTCATGCGAGGTATGCGTGATCTAATAGTCGCGAAACCATCTTGAATCTCATTAACAGTGGTTTCGCGCACCACAACTGGACCAGAAGACAAATCCTTCATTTCAATTTCCTCCACTTTTTGTTTATTTTTATTGTTAATTTTAGGAGACTTGGGACAATACTGTTAGTATTTAGTTGGTTAAAAGAACAGGAGTCATGCAGAAGAAGTTTGTTTACAGTTGACAAACGGTGCGAAAAAGAAAAACAAGGTACCTTTTTCCTCAAGCACCAAGCAATCCATCCAGCTGCCAAACCGAAAACTGTCAGACTAAGGCCACTAATCAGGCCTACAGCCAAATTCGAAAACAATTCGGTGGCGAACTCTGCACCCAAAACCGCTTTTCCCTCAACAACTGCCACCGTAATATTGGCTCGATCTCCAGAAACGATTTTAGTTTCAGGCAAGTTCTGCAGCACTGAGACGATGATGGAAGGCTTTACTGTAACTATCAAAACCAAACTCCAATCACATACATTGACTAATGTTTAAAAAGCTATTCCCAAGCTCTTACCAGGAGCTGGAGTAGTGTGTGTTGTTGTTTCAGTGGTTGGACCCGTCGTCAGCACGTTTACAACCATCGACGAGGCCGAAACAACATCTGGAATGCTAGTCGTGGCGCCGAGGTCTAAGACAGATGTCGCCGTCGTGACACGAGAAGTCGACGCCTCCAACGTCACCGTTACGGAAGACTTCGCCATTTCCACCGTAGACGGCAGAAGCGGAGAAGACGGCAATTCCGTCGTACTTCCTTGACCGATGCAAAAGTCAACGGGATCAACCAACGACGCTCGAAAATTGCCCTCGCACCGAGTCGGACCCAACAATTCCACTTTCTGAACAACACAAACAAGAAAGTTGCAAGAAAAACACTTCAAACCGGTTTTCTACACCACAAACCTTGATTCCAAAGAAGTCCAGGCAGCCAAAGTCCAGAACTCGCCCAGTCAGGACGATCCGGCCATCGAATTCGGCCGCTCGAACCGCGTCCGCATCACACGTCTCTGTGCAATGCAGTCGGCCATCTTGAACCGAACACCTGCCGTATGACACATCTGGATGCATCATCAGGACCACCAACAGCACGGACACTGCAAACACTGCCATTCTTGTTGACTGTTTAAAATATTTAGAAAGATGCACTAAGATCAGAACTGATCCGAGTTAGTTAAGGAGTCTAAGGGAAATCACCTTTTCGTTGAGATCTGACTAACCGAACGGTGAATCTGACCGAAACTCGCAGGAAATCCTCTTTAAGTGACCTAGAAGCGAACGAACCGTTTACTTTTTTGAATTTTGTCCGCGTTTCGCGTAAAAATCGATCGTTTCGCGTATCTCGCGAACGAAATCCGCGAACGAAAAACGCGAAATTCATCGCGAAAAACGAACCGAAACCGCCGATAAACATTGGGAATGGGAAGTTAAAGTAATGTTAATGAGAACCAAGCGAAAAAACACTCAATTTGAACAAAAATTTGACAAAGTGGATTTTTACAATAGGGCTTAAGGGGGTCAAGAGCACATACCTGCAAGGGGGTGCAAGGTGAACTGAGGTACAGGCATTACAGTGCCAGACCTCTGCAGCTTCCTGGTGAACCTGAAGAAGTTAGGGGAGGACGACTGTGTGTGAAGATTAATAAATATCATTTTGAAATACTCTCACGGAGTAACTTTTGCGTTTCTCTCGAAAGTCGCGGAAAACGATTTAAATCTCCGATCCCCTTTTTCCTTTAATTATTAGAAAGAGTCCTCAACGACTGATCATCGTTGATTCCTCATTCGTAAAATAGTTTTTGGATAACACTCTTGAATGCTCAAAATCTCAAAAATTGTTCTTGATAAATGTTGATAGTTTGAGCGGGCATTTTGTTCATTTACTGATCGCTTCTTTTAAAATTTAGGACATGAATTATGCAATTTCTTGTTCATTTGTTAAAATTGGACGAAACCTTCACATTTTCTGTAACGCAAGTACAGTATTTCCAAAATCAAAGTATTTTTAAAAATTAAATGCTCGTTAGATCTCAACATTGGCCATCACCTTAAAATCCGTAAAACATGCCAGTTTAGCTGAGGGGACGAAATTTTTAGCACAAACTAGGGGAGTATAAGACGTACTAACGTATTTTTAAATTATCTAAGTGCAGGACTTAGTTCGTCTGTTTTAGGGTTTATTCTCAATTTTTACGGAAAGAGAAAAGTGGCGAATATAAAAACGGATGCTAGATGAAAATTCAAATGGAAAACAGATTCTTAGCCGTCATGCGTCGAGGATTTTTTTTTACCAATCGATACGAACAAATTTTCCTCTTTATCTTCGCAAGCTGTATGCTCAAGAAGAACACTTTATATTTTTTAGAAATGAGATTTTTTGGCGAAATAAAAGTGAGAAAATTTTGAGTGAGTAAGTGTACATTGAATGACTTGTATATACTGAGCCGGATTTCTGCATATAGAGAGTCTATTGACAAATGGACGATTTATGCGTACAGTAAGGAAAAGACCTCGTTCACGTTTGATTGATCGCACCGTTTATGGATCTGCTTAAAGGCGGGAGACAAATTACTATCAGAGGGAGGGGGTGGGGGTTCCTGCAACCCGTCACTAAATAATATCCTTCAGCGCATCTCGCCATTCCATCGTGGCCCGAAAAAAAAGGGGGGGAATGAGTTTTCTTCCCTTGTTTGCAGAGCTGTACAGTATAAGAGGAGAAAAAGCTCATCTCATCCCCACCAACATTCATCTGTTCCATTTTTATCCCCGCTTTTCTTTTTTCTTTCTTTCCCTCAAACCCCGGGGTCGTAATTGTCCCGCATGTGTCCAGTATATTGATCAAAATGCCAGGGATGTTTTCCATTGCTTTGCTGATTTCGTGTTTTTCGCGTGTGTAGCTGCTTTTTTCTTATTCTTCTTCGCGGTGGTTCTTTCTCTATTTTCTGTGTGGTTGTGTTTTGGTTTCCAGATATGAAGCAGAGACGCGTCTTGCTGGAGGATAATTAAGGTCGTGGTTCACTCGTAAACACTAAGTCGTTTTTTCCTCGGAGGAGAATATTGGAATCTGACCCGCAGCAGTCGCCTCTTTTTCGGCTTGGGCATTCCGAAAGTTTCAGGGGAGGATGCAAATAACAAAAAGATTTCTGTCCTTGCCTCTTTCTTCAGCTGCGTGAGCCAAAATGTAGAGAAATTACCGCAGTTACTGAAGCAAAATGAGCACTTCCATAAGACGGAAACATTTCTTTTTAGTAAATTTGTTTAAAAACGTATCTTTGCCAAAAACATGCAAGTCAGTTTCCAGGGGAAAATTATTTCCCTTTTTTAAAGAATGCAGTTACAGTTGATAGTTTAAAATTGAATAAAAGGATATATCTAGCATATTTGCTTTACTTCTGTTTTATGCATTAATTTTTATGTCATTTTTGTATGAAGCTAACTAAAATTTTGAAAATTTTAATTTTTCTGAGGGGAAGTTGCATGGGATATTTCAGTAAATTTGATATTGCATCATAAAATGGCACATCCCGCCCCACGTACTTTGGAAAAAATCAAATGGAATAAAGCATTGCAAAAATACTGTAACACAAACGAAAGCATGCACGAAAGCATATACTCGTGTGTGCATTTCTTTCTACGAGCTCTTAGTTCGCATGCATCTTTGCCCACATTAATTTTTTTTTGCATCAACCATACCTTTCGCCGAAATTCTCAATTATAACGATCTGTTCTTTTATTTGAATGTTCTGGCCAGAATTGCATCAAACTGTTCTGCATATCTCAGTAAACTTCTGAAAAACTAAGTTAGTCCCAAAATATTCCGATTCCAGAGTAAAACGAACATCGTAGGCTTCGCCCAGTTTGGTTAAAAAATCGTCTTTTATTCTCACATTAATGCTGAATTCATTTTCAAAGGACAATTTAAAAAAATTATTTCAACTTTTTTTTTTATCTAAATCCGGTTTTTTAATCTCGTAGCTTAAAAAAGTAAATTTTAAAGCGCATTCCGAAAATTTTAAAAAGTGACTCAAGTGTTACATGCAACCAAGAACATTTTTTATGATCAACATTTGTTAGCATCTATGATGTGCACCCCGTTGTTTGCTCTTAAATTTTGGAAAAAAAATGCGTGTGGACCAAAAGCAAATGCAGTACAGTACAGAAAATTAATATCTGAAAATAATTTATTATTGTTCCTCTTCAACAAGCCTCTGTTAATTGCATCACGGGAGCCCCCTTTTTTTTAGAGCACCAAGGGTCTCAAAGGTTCGCCGCATTGTTGAAAACTTGAAAGAAAGGTCAACATTTTTTTCAGCATATTTGGAGGACTTTTCTGTTGACCTTTTGTGCCTCACCAAACCAACCCTCGGCAGCTTTTCGGGCTTATCACAAACTGCTTTCCCAGAGCTTTAATATCAAGGCTATGTTGCTTGATCGAAGGAAAAATCCCGACTTTTGCTCTTCTTTGTGTTTTTTTTTCTTTCTTGCTCGATATTGCGGAACATGTGTGTGTGGGGGGGGGGGGGGGGGGGGGGGGAAAAAAGCTCGTAGAAAGAAATGCACACACGAGTATATGCTTTCGTGCATGCTTTCGTTTGTGTTACAGTATTTTTGCAATGCTTTATTCCATTTGATTTTTTCCAAAGTACGTGGGGCGGGATGTGCCATTCCATTTATATCTCCGTTCGGAATGAGAAGTTCTTCTGCTTCTATGCTAAAGATCCCAAGGAAAAAGTTTTTCTGCAGATTCGTTTATTGTCTTTCGGGGCAACACAAACAAACCGGAAACGTCTCGCCTGATTTGAATGATAACCGTATGGCTCATTTATCTTCGAAAGAATCATTCGTCCAGAAAAAAAAAATATTATTCAAGGAGGGATTTCTGTCTTGGTTCAAATGCGGCGATAAGGAATAGCAAACGTTGAATTGACTCTGAAGAAGTGCACTCAATTTTTTGAACGACTTTTTTTCGAGTACTGCTTTTGAAATCTTCAAATACTGTCACCGCTTTTATGGCTTCTGATCCGATTATTCAGAATAAAATTATATGAGACATAACCAAATAGTAAAAACTGCTATGAAGTACCCACTAACGAGATTCGTTTCTTCAGCCTAAATTCCATGGTTTCTGACGAAACAGAATTTTTCATATGTTCCAACATTGATGGATGAATTCTTCCCAAAATTTGTAAGTTAAAAGATCTCCCAAAAATATGCATCTCTGCTGCGTAAATTTCGGGAAGGCTGGCTAAAATAATGCGTAACATAAATGAAACAATGAAATTATGTACCATTTGAACAAAGATTGATCGGGGTTTTGATTGAAATAGAATTGAGGGGATACAGGAGTTTAAACCATCCATCCATGATGATGCGAATTATCAATAGTTGAGAATACCGAAGGTATATTGAACTTCAAATCCGAAAGTTCAATACTTCGGGATATTATTTGGGTTAGCGACGCAGTTGGGATTCAATTTACCATTTAATCCTGAACGCGAAGTTGTGACAAATTCGTTGAAGCGCCTCGTCCCTTTTCTGACGTTTTATCAAGTTAGAAGTAATCAACTTGAACTCGAAATGCGAAAAGTGATTTAGTTTGTCCCAAAGCTTCGCGAGATTATCTCTTCACTTTTTTTTAGGAAAAACAAATTGGCATGTGAAGCTAACGTAACCCACTTTCCTTGCGAGACACTGACATGAAGAATTTATTGGCTTTCAGTAGAGTGACTTCTCTCACTCCTGGACAATTTTTACCTTTCAAGTGCGCTGATGGAACAAGTATTTGCTGATCGCAGAGAATATATGTTGGAGCTGACAGGAAATGAGATTTTGTCTTCATCCCGTGTTCAGGGGAAGAAGAGTTTATTCTGAACACGTAGCCCATATGCAAACACGACAGTGTGGCGAAGGGTCCACATCATTTTATCCCTGCTTTAAAGCACGTTATTTTATTTTATTTTATCTCGCGCTTTTGAATCATGTCAAGTGCTCAAAGCACTATGCAATGAACACTTTCGTGAGATAAATGTGGGCTTTTGGGCAATTTTCCTAAAACGTTTTCCATCGATCCTGCGTACACTAATTCACAGAGTCGGGAGGACAAAGTGGTCATTGCTATTTTATTCCTGGTACTCGTAACATTTCAATTTTAACTTGCCGAATTTTCTTTGTGAAAGAAAAGGTATGCTTTATGATTGTTGTACGATTTTCAGTTGGGTCAGCTTTTTTTATGCCCCCGTTAAATCGGAATGAAGCTCAGCGGACGCAGCATTTTTTCTCGGAAAAGGTCAGGGGTCGTAAAATGAAAGGTCTTTTCTATTTCAAATTTTAATTTTTAATCCATTGCGATTAAAATTTTTCTGACGTCTAATGCTGTAAAAATACTGTATAACGCATATTTCAAAAGTTAAGTAGCATGCCGATACGTTTTTTGGTTACTCAATTTTTCTGATTCATACTCCTACTGCGGAATTAGCAAGAATAAGACCTCAAGATATCATCTTTTAGGCAAATATGGAAGGTAAAATCAGAAAATGGCATTTTTTTAGATAGATTGTGGCTGGATGAAGTTTTGAATATTTTGCGTCGTTGATCGGACAATGCACAGATCGAAAAAGGACAATTTACATTGCAGATTCGAGGAAATTCATTTTATTTGCATTCTTTTTTTTCGCAGGCTGGTGATTTGTGCTGTGGGGCTCGGTGTGCTGGATGGGGTCTGGGGCATTCCCGGGTTGCGACTGCCCTCGTCTGCCGGGGTCGGGGTTTGTGGGAAGCTGCTGCGGGAACAGCTCCTGGGTTACGTGGTGATTCTGACGGGTTGCATCCTGGTGGAGGGTTGCATGGCCTGGGTGGCGACTCGTGGCACGATCCTCAACACCGCACCCAGGGCTTCCATGAAGTATCTGCTTTACGTACGGCTCGGTGAGTTGAGTTTTTTCTCTTGCTGCTTTGAAAATAAGTCTGAAAATCATTCCCTTTGCTGATCTCTGTTGAGAAAGAGTTGAAAGTTTTTTAAGGAAAAAACATTCTGAGATCCTTGACGCCTGCAGAAACGAATATTGTCTCTGATTGCGCTAAAATTACATTAAAATCTCGATTATTAGTCATCTAAGATTATTCTAAAGAACCGCAGCCTATTTTCGGTTTACTTGTACGTGCTGTAAAGTTACACTAAATTGCGTGCCAATAAATTTAGACCATTCACATTTGTTTTCATTTTAGTTCTCAAAATTCAACTCACTTTCAATCTCACTTTTTAGGGTTTCATACATTTCACGACGTTCCTTTGGCAGCAACAGCGATTCTACGTCAAACTTTTCCATCCCCTTTCAAAGCAAAAGAAGCTCCACAAGTTTTATAATTTTTAAATCAATTTCAAAAGCCTCTGAAATTCTGGAAATCAAAGGAAAGGGTTCATGCGGTGGAATTTAAGGATTAACTCTTAAAAATTGATGATTTTCCGATCAGCAAGTAATATTGCCGGAATAAAAACAACTGCTTTTTTCTCAACTCCGCTCATTCATCTGTAAAAGTGTCATTTTTCGTGACTCCTGAAATTTTTCTGATCAAGATGTTCTGGCATTGTTCTCTACTGGAGAAATATTTGTGATGAAATAGATGAGAAACATTGTGAGTTTCAACTATTGGACGGGATTCGAATTTTTCAGAACTTGAAATTATTTTGCGTTCCTATTCTTACGAAAAATTTATTATTTTCTTGCAATCTGTATCCATAACAAGAAGTTGAACAATACGCCCTTCTGTATTCTAATTCTGTCATCACTGATTCTCAGGACTGGACTTATATCGCATTTTTTAATTCGTAAGATAGCTTGGAAATGTTTTATTGCGATTGGAATGATGAACCTTTTTTTTCAAGTGAGCATTCCAAGAATATGGTATGGTGACATATGTTGGCTTCATTTCATTTCAGTGATTTTGGTCGTTGAAGTCGTTTGGTTAGTACTTGGAATTTTATGGCTGGCCGAAAATTACTCGTCGTGTTCAGCTGATCTAGAGACGAAGATATTGCTGGGTGAGTGAGGATGAAATGTTCTTATTTACTGCGTCTTGACTTTGTACCTTCACTTTTTGATGAGTTTTTCTGCGGAAAAAATATCATGAATATTGTTTAGAACGGTTTCCTTGTTTGTTTGCTCGGCTGCGATTTCGAGACATTGCTGAAGTTTTTTAAAACCTCAGCCCATATGTTTGCAGAGTTGCAAATGCGAGATTCGCAGGATAGGCGAGTTTCCGATTTTTTTCACGTACTGCTGTACATGTGACTTGACAGTTCGTGCGAGTCTCAAGATTAAATGGAGTAAAATTCATCCTCCAAAATATTGCGATTTTTTGGAAGTATCGAAGAACTGAATGAGTTTTAAAAAAGCTTTTAAACGTTTTGCATTTTGTGTTAATCTAAAAACTCACTAGTATTTGGCTATAGCCAAATAAAACCTGTCACGCCGGTGAAAAACTGTTACCTCAGTCGTCAGTAGGTTCAATTAAATTTCAAAATTCATATTAAGAGTACCTAACTTTGTGCCAATAAACACATTAAGAATATTTTCGCATTCTGCTTCAACAATTTTGTTTTCAGACCCATATGGACAGTGTGCTAAGGTTATGTGAAGTTATTCTTTGTCCCAGGGTAAGTTGAAAGCTTTCCAGATTTTTCAATCTTTTTCGGAGTTCATCACGTTTTGAAACGTGGCCGTGATTAGACATATCTTGTGTTAACAAAATTCTAAAGCTTGCTTCCATTCAATTAAGTAATAAATAGAATGGACTTACATACTTTGAAATCTCGAAGCAGAATATTCAGTCTTCATTCAGACTTTTCACTTGGGTTTTGGAGTTCTTCCGCTTGAAAGAATATGTGATTTCTCTTTTGGTGAGATTTTCAACCTTTTTTCAACACCACGTTCATTTCTTGTACCAACTTTTTGGGAAGAAAAACTCGTTTAATCGTAAAATATTTCGCCGCTTATTGTGTGCCTGAATACTAGTAACAATACACTGGCAGTGGTTTGCTGGTAAATTCCGAGGTTGAAAATTAATTTGAATAAATCTGTTGAGCCTTACGTATTGAAGCCTGGGCTTCCTTTTCAAATAATATCTGCTGGAAAAAATTCCATATTTTATGTCCACCTGGGCTTCGAGGCGAAAACCTTCTGAACGGGATGAGTTGTACTTGATAAACTCAAAGAGTGCATTCAGGAATCTTTGTATGAATTCTGCGGAAATTGTGAGCCATTGTGGACTAATGAGAGCATCTGCTAATTTCATCTCTGAGCTTGGAAGTAATTTCATTCCGCCAGATGCATTAATTTTCCCATCATCATTTGTCCGAAAGTCATTTCTCACTTTTTCCTCGGGCAAATAATTTCGTCGGGGTCGAACAGAAAATACATTTTTTTTTGTAAAGAAATGAATTGCATACGCGTAAAGCATTATTTTCATACTGCGTCGAAAAACTTAATTCGAAATTTGAGAGACTTGCCAACTGGAACTTTCTGTTCTTGCATAATACAGTACTACCCTGCTGGCGATTGAATTGCAATCTTCAACTCCGCCAAAATTCTAGGATCAATGAATAGAAACTTTTTACATTTCCATAAAAGCGTGTTTTAGGATTGAAAAAGGTTTATGCAATACAGTGCACTTTTATATAAAAGCAAGGTGACTCCAATTTTATTCATAGTCACATAAGGCAAAAATTCTAAGACCAGTGCACAAAAATTTAATCCTTCGACGATGAAATTAAAATAGTTTTTGTTATTTTTATAGTGCAATCTGCAATGGGAAAATCTTTGGAGTTAATTCATTACTTATACCGAGCTTTGAAATCAATCCGGACTTTCTGAAATACTTTTTTTTTTATCAGTGGTTGTACTCAATTAATTCTCACGTTCCAAAGGTTTACGGTGATCATTGTTTCTTTAAAAATATAATCTAGTGAGTGGGGGGGGGTATTCAATTTTTTTTTGTGAAACTAGAGTTAAAAATCTATCGAAGGTATTCTGGGAATCGGCGAGGCTGTTTATACTAATTTGGTTGAATTTTCAACAGTAATTGCAGGAGATAGAATTGCGAAGAATGACTTCAAAATATATTCTTTTTGATGCTAGAAATTTAGAATCTTTCGAAACGGCCCTTATTGCCATTTTTCAGGGTGATCGAGGTCGTGAAATTAATTCTTCCCGCATTCCTTTTTTTTCTTCTTCTGGAAATGATTCTTCTTTCTGCTCTCATTTTCCGGCTCTCATTGCCATTTTTCAGGGTGATCGAGATTGTGAAACTAATTCTTCCCGCATTCCTCTTTTCTTCTGGAAATGATTGTTCTTTCTGCTCTCATTTTCCGGAACTGCCTCTTGTGCAACGACGTGGCATCCTTTGCAGGAACGACGGGTTGTTCCCGGGGTGGAATAAATTTGTCGCCTCTTTTCCATCTGGGATTCTTCTGGAGTGGCACAGGCTAATAGCGCTGTCTTCCGGCTTTCTAGAAAGCTTTCTAGTCGAGTTCCACTCTTTTCTCATCCTTGTGCCTGTGTGATATCCATCAAAGGGCCGATCTCATTAAATGTTCACGGGGAGGCAAAGAATGAGACTTATTCTCGAAAGCGCTTCAAACGAGAGACGACAATTTGTTTTCGACGAGACGACGAGGATTTTGGTCTGCCGCAATCAAGTGCATAACCCGAAATCTCCTTCCTGCAAAATTGTGCGCCTTCTCGAAAATTTTGGAAATTAATTATCAAATTCGTAGAATTTTCCGCAGGAATTAACTTGACCACAGCACTTGAAATGTTGTGGACCATTTAGCTTTATGTGTTGAAATTCTGTAATTGTAATGGAAGATAAACGTTTGACATCAAGTAAGTGTTAGTAAATACAACTCTGATGAATTCACATGAAATTTCGCATGAGTAAAAAATTTTCAACTTTTTCAACCAAAATTGTAAAGAAAAAATGTACGTGCCTTCATCAGAGATTATCTTGCCTCAGAAGTATGCAAAATGGGTTCGAAAAAATAGTATTCTTTGAAGCGAAGGATCGAAGTAGCTGGAAGGAATAAAGTACTGTATATGGCTTTAAGAAATTCGACCGGAATTGAAAGACGTTTTTGAAATCCATTTCACGTGATAATGAGCGTTTGCCTATTCTCCTCCGAAAAAGTGGAAATTGAAAAGATGTTTTTCAACGTTGTATTTTTTGTCTTTCCGATGTCGGAAACCTTTTCGGATGAATGGTATTTATAGAAATACGTTTACATAGTTTCATTCAACCAATTCCTGAATATTTATTTTATCCAATTTTCTTCGCCGAAATTGAAATGGATGACGGAAATTTTTAGTTTTACTCCATCAATGAGGGAAAATGGCTTGGTTTCAGCTATAGAATCCTTTTTTACTTCGACGATCAGTCAATTTTCTACCAGAATTTTCGAAATATTATAATTTTTAAATGAAATTGTCCCACATTTTTCAAGAGATAGCCGCTAATGAGCAATTTTGATGAAAGTCGGGGGTTTGTTCGAGAAAGGCTTGTACAGATTAAAATTAGCTCATTTTATGTCTTTTCATAGATTCTGTAGAGCTTCGAGTATTATACGACTCAGAAATGTGAGTACAGCACTCACAAAAATTTATTTCAAGATACTGACAACAGTCCCTCGTATAACTGTCATCATTCATACACGCAGTGAGAATGGTTTCCACGCCGAGCGAGTTTCATTTTCAAAAAGTCATTAAACAATTCTCTTTGTCATTTGTATGGCTTCTTCGCGTGCTCATCTTTTACATAGTTACGAATAACGACATCCTGCACGTACAGTAAATTCAAAGCCCCTTTTCGCTTGACAGTACTGTATTTTCTTCCCAACGCCGGACTTTATCTGACACTTGGAAATAAGGATAAAATCCGACCGCTGCAGAACAAATATCAAGCTTAATTCTGTCCTCCCTTTTTCGTGGATCATATATCTTTATTTTTTTTTACAAGATATCAAGGTTATACCACTTCGGAATGGAGTTCCGTCGGCGAATAATCCCGCTATTAGTTCCCTCCACCAGCGGCACAGTGCTTTTCTTTCTCCACAGGGAGGTGATGAATCGCGTTGCAGAGGAAATCCGGCATTCTCGGGGGAAATATTTTTTTTCTTTTTTTTATGTATATATATTTTTTTTTAGATTACAAGCTGGACTATATAGAGCCTTTAGAAGCTAATAGTACTCGCGAGGAAGAGAAGAGGAGGCCACGGATGATCCCAATGATTGATGGATCTTCCCTGAAACCAGAGACGCTTTTTTGATGCAGTCTGTGGGCCTCGAAATATCTCGGGGTGTTTTTCAGCGGCTCCCGGCATGAAAAAACCCTCTTGCATATTTTCATTTCACCAGTCTACCTCTATGGAAGAAGGGACGACTCATAAGTTTCAATTAGAATGATATAAGTACTGTATACAGTAAATGGTGTTGATTAACCATTTGGTGGCAGTGCTGGGATTTATCTGAGAAATTTTGTGCCACAAGGAGTAAAAAAAAAAAAAGTAAATCAATAATAATAAGCCCTTGGGTGATGGCGGCGGGTTCTTTTGCATCACGCAGCAGTGCCGGGATTTTTTTGCAGGCTCCTGCGTTTTTTTTTCTTTTTTGGTTCGACCAAAGGTCACCAAAACACAGCTTTGGCTGAGTAGCTGAAGTCAGGAAAAATCCCAAAAAAGAAAGTCCTTGTCCTGATAATCCCCAATGCTAATCCTATGGCAGGAATGCAGAAAAAATGCCACCCAACAGTAACCTTTTTTCTTGCGAATTGTTTCTACAGGAATGCTAAAAAAAATTTGGGATATTTCCTGACTTTGGCTCTTCTTATCATTTTTGTTCCCCTATTTTTTCTACTCCTCGGGGCACAAAATTTTGCAGATAAATCCCTGATGCACCGCTGCCCAAGGATTAAAAGAGCTAAAATTGGGGGAAATTCCAATTTTTTCAGCAATCTTGCAGAAACATTTTAATTTTTGAAAAAACTTACTGTTGGGTGGCATTTTTTCTGCATTCCTCTCATAGGATTAGCATCAAAATATATTCAGAACAGCGGCTTTCCCTTTTTTGGCCCATGTACTGGCAAATTTCCATTTCAAAAATGTGGCCAACTGGCAAATTTCAAAACAATTTTCTACAGACTGGCAAAATTTCATAAAATTATTGAAAATCAAATAGTGTTGCTTGAAGGACGTCATGGCATCTCTTTAAAATGTCTTTGCTTTGTTGACAAAAAATGGAGTTGAGAACCAGCATTGAAGCAGTTTTAGTGGAATGTCTTCAAAAATTTGAAAGTTGGACTTGAAGAACGGTTTCTCAGAATGGAAAATAAAATACCGTAGTTTATTTCAGCAGATGAAAGTTTGCTTGAAGTGTTATCATAGGAGAAACCCCAATTTGTATTTTCCATCAGATAATATCAACTGACATTGCCTTTTCAGATAAAGATAATAAGAGACTTTGTTCCTACTCTTCATAAATTTACTATGCTGAATAAAATTTCCTGCAGACCAACAAAATACTTTTTTGTACCAATGCCAGTCCGTGGACCATGGGTTGGGGAACACTGTATCAATTCATGACATAGCAAAGATCCGAGCAACAACGACAAAAAATCCGCTTAACGAAAATTATTGACTCACAGAAAAAATATTTCGAGTAACAAACTTTTTGGGCCAAAAAACGCTTAAACAAAAAGGAAAACTTTCTTCACATTACGATTTCAGTCGCAGACACATCCTTGAAGCTCAATTATTCCAGTAATAAATGCCAAATTTTTCCATGCGAAAACAATTCATCGGCATACTCCCTGCTTTTCCGTGTCTTCCTGCGTACAGTACAGTACATATATTGAACACGGGAAGAATTGCTTGAAGCTGTATTTCCATCCGAGCTTCTTTGGGAATGCATTTATTTATCAAATTGATTTATCAACAATGAAAGAAGATTGCGATTTTCTCTGATGACATGAAGTGCGTCAGTCTCAAAACTTATGGCTCATCCTTCGTACATGTGCTTCAATTTTATCGCCAGAAGCGCGAAGTCTGCAAGTGAAGACATGGAATTTTTTTTTTTTTCCTCGGGGCACACGTGAGACAGGCCTGTTGGAAGTTTCCCGGAACACCATCACTTCTTCACAACTCGAAATTCAGATTTATTTTTCCTCCTTGTGCTTTTTCTTCTTCTTTGCAGCTTTGACTCTCAGTGAAGTGCTGAATTATGCTGATGATTAAAGTCTTCCGTCTCGGTTACCCGCAGAAAGCTGTTTCACGTGAAAGGCCGTGAAGTAAAGTTATACGGAGAGCTGGTTCTCGTGGATGAATTATATTTCCATCACACCTGATGATCATTCACGCAGTGCATAATTCTCGAAGAAGATTTTGGGGATATTTTTGAAATTCTGCTAGTCCTCAAATTCGGAATTTCATGTAAATTTCCTATATACTGTGCGGAAAATATCGTCATGGAAACGTTACTTTTGAGTTTCTTGAATGAAGAGCAATTAATTTTTTTAAATCAACAAATGTAGATTTTGGCATTCAGCAACTTTGTGGCTATCATTTTAAAATAATTTCAAGCACCCAACCATTGAAAGAGGTTCAGAAATAATGTATTTCGCTGAGTGATTATGATTTCAGGTAGAACTAGTCTCCTAAAACAAAAACATATTTTTTTCAATTTAAAGGCGAGGAAATAATCCAGAAAAGGGAGTTTCTCCGTCGGATGGACCACGAAACAATGAATCAACTTTTCAGATGCATTATTTCTTGAAAGGATTCAAGTTGGTTGCGTTCAAAAACTTTCGGATTTTTTGTTCATTCAAAACACTTTCGAATGACATCAAACTTTGTTTCTGTTTTTGCAGTGGCCATGATACAATCAATGAGTACATTTAAAAAACAAAGCCACGATGAAGAGAAAGCTAATCTCTGTTTTCTTTCAAAATTCTAAAAATTTGCACAAAAGTTACCTCAGTTAAGCACATACAGTATTTGAATTGCCTGAGAGCATTTTACACTAATCAGAAGGTATTGCAGCTTGAAAATTAGTCAATTGTTTTCGGGTCTACCCTTTACAGTAGTTCTATTTAAAAACAAAAAATATACTGTATTTGTGCTGTCATCATATGGCATATGAGAGAGACATGCTACTGCACTAAATAAAAATTGACGATTCGTTTTTTTGACGATAAGTCTAGGATTACTTCTGTTCTTGAAGATTTTGACTTCAACATGTTCTTAAAGATGCTTAAGCTTCATATAAACTCGCTAAAACTTCTGAAAGCGGAAACTTCGTGCAATACAAATTAAAATCTCTTTCTGGTGGCACAGAAACCTGATGAACACGATATTTTCACTGTACAGGCTTTCACTTCGAAAATTTTCTTAGCTGACTGAAGGACACGCAGAATTAAGTCGCCGATTTCTTTGAAATATAATACTGTACATAAGTTTTTAATGCATTTTTGCTCGCTCCAAAGAAAAGGGGTTGTTCGGTCGTCTAAGGAGAAAGTTGACATTCTCGGTGGATGACAGGGGGAAAAACTTTGCACTTCCTGTTCCCTCTTTTTTTTCAGAAATCGAATGTTTTCTAGAACCGTGTCACCTAGACGTTGAAGAACTTGACCTGAAGCACACCCCGGGGATTCCAAGTAGAATGGATATTGCTTCCGAACTTGGTCGACCTCGTGAGGAAATTACGATCATGATTAATTGTTGTTCATCATGCTTCGGATATCTCATTGCAAAACTTCGAACAAAATAAATACGTGCGAGTGCGTTTTTATGAACACATGAATGACATGCTCAGAGGTCGTCAAAAAATTATGATGCGATATACATGAAAAAAAGGGTATCATGTAACACAAAATTTATATTTGATTTTTAAGTCCATATATCGCGGTGTCAGATAAATTTTCTTATTGATTTTTAGGGATATTTAGCAGGTTATGTCTGTTCCTGCTCGAATTTTCCAAAATTGCTGCTGCCTGTACCATACAGTTTTTTTTTAAATTGATGTTCAAAATACAGATTCCATGTATGAAAGCATGAATACGTTATTTATGTCTAGATTATGCGAACAGTTCGCCATCAGCACTCGGTTAAAATGTGCATTTGAGCAACATCTTTCAAGATTGATGAAAAATCCTGTTTTAAACATGTGAAATACTGTTGTTTAACTCTCTTGGCATGCGCATGGATTCAATGTGTTTGCAAAGATGCAGCAAAATATTTATCAACTTTATAAAAGTCTTGAAGAGGCGTCTACTGCAATTATAAACCTTTTCCCATCAAATACGAACGCGTGAATTGCTCATTATCAACGAATGGCTTAAAGTCTATCTCCCGACAATTATCTCATTCGTATCCTTTCCGAAATAGCAGATTCTCGAAAATTTATCCTCGTTTTCTTTTTTTTCATTTCATGGTCTTTTTGACCAGAAAGTCAATACAGATCGAACTCAGTGCCAGTACAGAAAAAAAGTCGCCTGAATTTGTTTGAATTAAAGGCTGGTCTCACGGTGAGTTTATTTGTTAAGAGAACACATTTTAAACATCGCATCAAAGCGATGTTCTGTTCATTTCACGAACGGGAAAGAAACCGTTGAGTACGAGCTCAAAATAATTTTTCAGAACAGTACCGTGCATTTGAGTTCTTCTGGTGCAAATTTTTCTGGGGCAAATGCCTGGAAATCACAACGAAATTGACTAAAATGAAACCTTTCCTCATTACTTTTTGGTTTTCTTTTACTGAATTGGGCCACTTGCTGAGGAATTATCATTTTAAGGCTAAATTTACATTTAGCATAAGCAAATGCTAATCGCCTCGTTCTCGGAAAATGTTTTATTTGATCATGGCTAAGTGAGGGGATCGCCATTGAAAATATTTGAAAATTCTTCCGAAGAGAGACCTTGAACCACAAGTAATGTATGTAATAATATCCGAGTTTGGCGGGGTTCTTTTTTAAAATTATCCACCTTGATAAGATGCACTTTAAGCTTGTTGAATTCTCTTCATTTCAACTAGAATAAGCAAAAACAGTCGAAATATTGATTTGTAAAAATTAGGCTAATCTCCGTCTGTTCAAGAAGATTTCAAAAATTAAGCCAGAAGACCGGAAAAGATTCATAAATGAACTTCATAAATTGGGTCAGAAGAGAACGTCATGTAGAAAATGTTGGGAGACGAGATGCCGAAGTGCATAACATTATGCAGTTCCAAAAAATTGTTTTCAGATTGCCAAAAATAAAAGCAGTCCCAGCTCAAGCATATTAAAACTTGTTCACCTCCTTGCCTTGTTTATAATAGTGTCTTTTTCCGAGTATTTTTTTCAGCGGCATTCATTTCAATTCTTCCCTAAATTATTTTCCACCAATAATTCTCTTTTTTTCTATTTTTTTTTGCTATTTACTGTTGTTTAATATTTTAAATTTACGTTTCTGTAATGACGCAGTTTCTTTCATTGGCGATTTATCCTTCGGCAATGTATCCACCTTCATTTTCTCTATGCCTCCATTATCTTCATATCGGTATTTTATCTTTCTAGAGCCCTCGGAAATACATTTTTGCAGTGTTTTCGTTAAGATTTCAGACTATCTTCTTGAAAATTTTCAGGCATTTTCTACGTAAAAAAAAAAACCTTTTCATTTTTTTTAACGGTACACAAAAGCCAATGTGGTTTTCTCTTTTTATTTTTTTTACAACGAAAACAGAACTCAGAGATGAACATCAAACTAGACACCAGTACCACGAAAGGTTCATTTTGCCGAACCACTCGAGAAAGAAGAAGCCCGAATCATTCTTTACAAAAATAGCCTCAATTCCCCGGATTGTAATCGAGCCAGTTGATCAGGATGTCCCGGCAGGTCTTTTCTCTCTCAATTGAGGAAGCGCAGAACCTGCTCAAATTAATGACAGGCAATTGATGTTGCCAACTTTCCTCCTTTTCTTTTTTATCTTTTCTTCATTCACCTCGGAATCACCGAGACGCTAGGTCGTGGTGTAAAAAGAATTACGTCGTATAACGAGAGACGGTCGTCTCCTTCGACCCTCGCCCAGGTTAACGGGAATTGCTGAGGGAGAAGAATATGGGGGAAAAGCTTCTTCCTTTCGAACGACCTCAGGTCAAAAACCCCTGACCCTTTCTTTTAAGGTATCTGCGCTACCGAGAAATTATTGCGGCAGTAGCAATAAAACGAATGACGGTCGTGATTTTTTACAGCATATCACCTGGGTTTTAAATTACAGTAATCGGTCCTTGTCCTCGAAAAGTAAAGACCCGTAAAAGGATACAGGTTTCGTGTACAGGGTGGACCAGGAAAGAATGAACCAATCTTTGAGCTGTAGCATGTACTGCACGAGAAAAGCAATCCAATGATAAGCGCATGAATTTAAAGGTAATTCAAATATCGTTAAAGTGATGCCCAATCTATTGGCTTAAAAAAAAGTTATTTTGTTCTTTCTCAACACTGATGAAGGAGCACGTGGGGAAAAATTACTTGCCGAACTTCCCCTTTGTTTAAATTTAAAGTGATGTTCCTGGTTTTCATGATAAATTTTTCGATCTATCCCGGTGACGTTTTCGAGAGGCTTGGGAAGAGAAGGATAAAAATATAGCGAAGAAGAGCGAATGTTTTCCCTTTTTATTTTTATGAAGATAAAAATTGACGAAATTGAGTTTATACAGAAAAATTCAATTCAGTCGTGTGGGGGTCTATCGTCTTCTGAGTTTTGACCCACCTTCTATTTTGTCGCGCCATTCTCTCTCGTTCAGACCAATAAAAAAGAATTCGGCACATCTTGGAAATGTTTGGTCTCTTTTGTGGAGGTGAATTCGGCTGTTTCCTGGGGAAATTCCCGGGGGCATCATTTTGAGGAGAGTGGAAGTGATTCCAGGGGCTTTGTGGAGCCCGATAAAACCCCTTACGATTTGCCCACAATACCCTGGGAACCCAATCAATAGCAGAGTGACCTGATTGTGGCACCTCCCCAGCACGGCTCAGTTCCCATCTTTTATTTCCATCAGGTAACCCGAAATTCCCCGTCAAATTCCGGGATAATGTCTCAAAAACTTGCCTTTTATTCGGGACACTAGTACCAGAAATTTTTTTTTTCATGTAGTCTGAGGGATATTATGTGATGATTTTTGGAATTTTTAAAAAAGTATGCGCTTCCGTAATCAGTTTGATTGCATATGCGTATCGACCGACCTTGTCCCTTTTCGGATCAATCTGAGATACAATTTGATGTCGCTCGGCAGCGTAGAAAATCGCGGAAAGGGCTGAAGGTGACCTAGGAATGTTGAAAATATAGAAAATATGCGAACACGTACCAAAAAAAGACACTATCCATCGAAAAGTTACCCTTCTTGTGATTTTATTCAACTGGTGGTCGTAGTCAGTGAGCTGGATTGTTTCAAACAAAATAAATGTGCGCAAAATATTATTTTCTCAAAATTGCAAGGCAAAAAGCGCGTCATAGGTGGGGATAATATTTGCACAAAATGTTAGTAATTTAGGTGCATCACATTTGTGAGGAAAAGAATGCAGAGGAACTTATCTTTTTACCACACAAAAGGCGGAGAAAGGAAAAAGGGTTTGAAATGAAAGAAAATTTGTAACTTGATTAAATGATTAAGAGAAAATGAAACACGGTTCAATCATCCGGGCTGCGGCCGGGACTCGTTGTCCTAGTTTAAGATGTTATATTGTTCAAGACAAGTTCAAGTTGAGCAGTTAGAAAGAACTTCGCAAGTACAAAGCAGAAACCAATTTCGGAATTGGTTGAAGTTTGACACACGCAAATTCGCAAGAGTTCTCCGGAGATATCCGCATGACTTGAGAGTTCAACGCAGAGTGGCAAGACAGTGGTTTCTAGTTAACCACAACAACTTTTCAGATTAGAAATGAAGGCCGGATTTTGGCGACTTTCATTCTTCTCCTTTGCAATGAGGAAATTGTCCTTGGGTGAGCCTGGGAACTGAACCTGGGTTTGGTTCTCAGGCTCACAAAAATAATGCATCGATAATTTTTGTCTGGCGCCTCTTTAGAATTGTTGCAAAATTTACGTGATTTAGATTTTTTCCTGACAATATTGAATGCAACGGGGAATTTTTGACAGCAACTTGTTTGAAATCGAAACAATTCAAATTTATTTGAATTCAGGTTGAATTCACGTACAAATTTGAATTCTAGTGTCTCTTAATTTTTGAAATATTGTAGTTCAAAAAATCGCTAATAACGGGATGCGCACGTTTCATGCTCGGTGATAGGATTTCATCAAAAATTTAGGGTTTAAAATTTTGGGTGCTGGTCTTACGCGAGGGCGCGTACTACTCGAGTATTTTGGGTTTCATTTTGCTGCTTTTTTAAAATTTACTTATTTTCAAATTGCGTGTGTGTCTCCATTTTTTTTATCCAGGTTTGATAGCCTGCGACTCGTGTATTGTGTTGTCCATTGCTCTGACCGTGTGGTGCACTTTCGACTCCGGAGGCCGGGCCTGGGTACGGATGAAGCGCTATGAGCAGAGCCTGCAGGAGTCCAAGAAGGTGTACAAAAGGTCGGGCTCATTAGGCCGGAGGAACTGGAGGCGTCGGTGAGCACGTTTCCGGCAATTTGTCTTCCTCACGCCTTTCAACCACGGTATTTCTC
>CAJPEX010003890.1:0-25617 GCA_905338405.1 Notodromas monacha
TTCGCGTCTTTTGATGGAAAAATAATTTTCTTTTACATATAGGATTATGTACGTGCCTTGTGTTCGACGCGCACTGTGTCGCGCTCAGTATTTTTTCAATGCACGGGAGGTCTGTTAGGCGGGGGGCCACTGTATTGTATATCTATGCATTGTACATATATTTCATCCTTTTATTGTTTCATACCACATTTTCCAGTTACAACAACATACTGTATAGTAGATAATATGCTGGTTTTCCATCAGCTAAAGCAATGACTATGATGATGATAATGAATGCTTTCCTCTTCATTCTAGCCATTATTGATTAAGTGCTTTTTTTCCTGCAGTACCCTTCCAAATACGGTACTAATGTATATACTTCATACAGTATGTACAGTGTAGTATATTGCAGTACACGTAGTGATCAGGAATATGCCCTTTAAAAATTGGACAATTTATTTAATATCCTCCACTCCAAAAATTCAATTGAATTGCGCAAAATGAAAAGGTTAAATAATATAATAGCCTCATTAAATAATTTGTATTCATGAATACACAGTATAACTTGTAAAATGCAACACAAAGATGACACGTGATTAACTTCAATCGGCATGAATTATTTCCATTGCTGTTTTCTATCTTAGTTTATTCGATTATTCAGAAAAGATGCATCGCAAGTACTCGCGTACAGTGTACAGAATAATTGAGCAAGGCTTGTACGTTGGTCAGAAAGCGCATGGGATTATCATACGAATATTCATAATAGATTATATATAACGTTCCTGGTGTAGACTTGTGGAGTAGAATATGCTGATTTTATCTCTATTCAAATGAATTATTAATTTATTTCTTAAATCTTTGCGCAAAAAATTCAATTAGCGAGTTTTCTGAGAACAACCAAATCCGGCAGTGATTTCATCAGCAAATACAGCAATTGTGGTCTCATTTTACAAAAACAAGTAGACCATTATTATTGACTTTCTCTTTCAAAGGAAGTCTGTTAGATGTATACAGCAACAGCTGTATACATTTAATGCCAGTAAATTTAGTAACCCATTTTTAAAAACCAACTCAGGTGCATTAATATTCCATCATACATGCATATATGACCATTTCAACTATTATAATTAGCTGATGGTCAAATTATCCATTATGAAGGAAGTCGTCACAAAATATTGGCGTGAAAAATACCGGAAAGAGGAAACGTCAAAATACAGCAATTGCTAAAGCTATATATATATATACAGTATATATATATATATATATATTTTTTTTTTTTAAAAGAGAAAATAGCTGTATTCTGCAGAGTACTTGAATGAAAGCAGGGCTTCTTATTATTGGCTTACACAATACAAGATTTTTGTGATTTTGGAATGTTTTACAAATTCTTTTCGTTTCTTTTTGAAGCTGCTGGAGAGGTTATTGTGATGCAGTTTAAGCAACTCAATGAACTGAAGTCCTATTTTGAAAAAAGATTAGGGTCTAATTGCAGGGTACCACCTGTATAGTATAGTCATTTTGTGACATGCTGTCCTTTGGTCCAGGAACTTGAATGTTTTTCTCAAATTCCTTTTTGACGAAAGATGCTTTTACAATAACCAAAGGGAATAGAATCTGTGATCCACGTCCTCCATTTACCGAAAACTGCACGATATAGCATAGCTTTTTCAAATACATACCTTCTGATGCTTCCTGCGATTTACTGACGATTCTGTGACGTCATAAACAACATACCTCAACTTTAACATGCAAATTGCATCATTTTGATCAACTGCAGCAGAAAGATGCATTTTCTCATAGAAAGATCCATGACTTGAACTGGATTTCACACATCATCTTAGATCAACGATCAAAATACTGTTCTGTGTTCAGAGGGATTCCCAAGTTGTGTAGATGTCACTTCGTTATCCCAACAGAAGTTTTAAAAAGTGCACCCAGAGTTTAGCAAAATTTGCAAAAAACTTTGAATCATCAACTGCTATGACAATAATGTATTTAAAATTTAACTTGAGATAAATCAAACCTACACAAGTCAATTAACACTATTCCAAATTTTTCAAGTTCCTGTCTGGATTCCACTAGGAACAATGCATTTAGAACCTCCCAAACTCGAATTAATATTCCATATCTGAGAATTTATCAAGAACTTTCAGCTTTATATGGATACAGGAGAGAGAAAACCAAGGTAAATGTAACAATGTGTTTTGACAGGAAATGAAAGTTTAATTGTGCATGTGAACTTATGCATTGAAGTTCAGCATCCTGTCAACTCCTCTAAGAGGCATTTTAAGGCCCAGAATAACTTCCTGTAGTTCTTATTTCTTTCCCCCAAAAATTTTTAGAGTTTCAGCTAACTCAAATTATTTTTAAAATACTTCAACATTTGACATTCGGAAGTTCGACAGTATTCGATTCACGCCACGTACCATGCGCGAACACATGTTTGATTTGGAAAGAAAATATTACGTAGAACATTCAACTTTATCCGTGCATTGAAAAAATACTGAGCGCGACACAGTGCGCGTCGAACACAAGGCACGTACATAATCCTATATGTAAAAGAAAATTATTTTTCCATCAAAAGACGCGAAACACTGCTGAAATACGTGAAAAAGATATTAGTAGAAATGAATAGACCCAGAATTTTCTTTCAAAATTTCAGTTCAGATTTCTTCCCCCAACTTTGCATTCGCAGAGTTGCTTCTTGTTTGTGTATCTGTCGTCTGAGTGTGACCCTCGTCAGCTTCTGCATAACTATAAATCACCTTTCTCCGACGCGAATCCGGTTGAACTTCGATCAAATACGGAACACAAAATGAAAGTGAATGCGCAGTCCTAGTGAGAGCATCCGCGAAAAAAACACCCCTTTCCAGACGCCCCACAAAAAGGGAAAAAACCGCGTCAGCTGAAATTCGTTTCCATTCTGACAAACATGAACCACTGCTCTAGACCAGAGAGTATATCCATCACACTCAACGAGCAGCTACTATGACGCAAGGGCGATTCCGAGACCGACCGCAAGCGTCAACACCCTGACCTTTTGATCTGAATCTCAGCCGCCAGTTCACCCCTCCAACGCATCCTCAACAGGCCCTAGTTTAACACCAAAAAAATGTGCTGTCGTTCTTCGGCCAAGTCCACTATCAGAGACTTGTTCCATACAATCTTTGGAAAAAAAAAATTTCTGACTAGATTCCGTGCCGGCTAAAGAACGAAAGCTAGAAATGCAGAATGAAAGTAGTCCAATCCGTCAGATCTAGAAACTGGAGCAGTGTCCACAACTCAAAAAGACAACTTCTTTCCCTGGCACTCGGAAAACTCACCTCGCGACTCGAATAGTACTTGTTTTAAAGCTTTCATCTCTCCAGCTACACGAAAAACCCCCCTTCCTTCATTGCCACAATCACGACCATGTCCTCGTTCATGTCCCACTCAGCGAAAAAATCCGGACCCCACTCGTCCCTACCGCACCATGAAATTATGAACCGACGGTCGACGGGGAAGAACGCGTGCTACGCCGACGGGAAAGATCAGAGAAACCAACGACTAAAAACTGCTTCCAACGGGTCGAAAGTAACTAGAAGAAAATCTCAATACAATTTTTTAAAGAGAAGAGTTCTTCAAGCATTAGCGTTTTTCTTGGCGCCTCGTGGCTTGATGGTCTCCGAAATCTGCCACAGGGCTTCTTCGCTGAGGAAGTCGTCGAAGCTGTTGAAGAAAGCCAGAATCTTCTCGTTCTTCTTGAAGGGATAATTGCTGGAAAAATCATAGAATTTTGTCAACGGAATCCATCGCGAAAAACTAAAAATGCA
Source organism: Notodromas monacha (assembly GCA_905338405.1). Lineage (NCBI taxonomy): Eukaryota > Metazoa > Arthropoda > Ostracoda > Podocopida > Cyprididae > Notodromas > Notodromas monacha. Next base: position 3,792 of record CAJPEX010003890.1, read on the forward strand.
TGTTTTAATAAACCGTCATTAACACGCCGTCAAAACTCAACAGAAGTTCTGAACAACACACTGTACTGTATGAAATTTCAGTCGGGAAACCTATCGTTCCGTTGATAACGTTCGTTCTCAAGATACTCACCATTTTTTGAAACGCTTCATATCATCCAAGCAGCGAAACTGCTGCCATCGCTTCCCAAAATTTATTTTGCCATCGGGGAATGCATCAGGGTTCCCGATATGCACAAAAGTGAGGTCTTGCAGTACCAAACCACTTGATTTTGAAACAAATAAATTCAAAATGAGTTTCGACGTCAACTCGTAATTTGGAAAATCACGTCCTTACATGTACGGTATGCAAGGAGGTTGAGTTTCCTGCAAAGCCAGCCGATATGCCCTGAAGGAAGCTGATGAATCAATCAATGCACAGTATTCCTTGAGGCCTTCAGTGATGTTCTTCTGCCACTCCAGACGGCGGATCGGTGCCGAATCAAGTGCCGACAGAAGAGCCAAGTACGAGTTAAAATTGTTTGCCTTCCTCAAGTGCCTCATTATTTTGATGAACTTGTTCACCAACTTTTCGCGGTCCCGAGGTTCTGCTTGCAAAATAACTGTTCTGGCCCTACGGAAGATAATTAAAACCACACATACTCTCTCGCTTTCCATAGTCGCTCATCCAGTGCGACGAATAGAATCTGTTTCGAAAACAGAGCTCACAATCTAATCAAGCCCAGACGGCTCAATCCCGTTTTTTTTTTAACGATCGCTGAAAATGAAATATTGAGGAGTCTCCACCAAAAAATGGAGTGAAAGCGATCGGTTTTCAATCATGCACCCTGAAAAAATACAGCAATAATGTTCATACCAGTATGACATGTTGTTGAAGTGTTCAGTGAATTTCGTGAGATTCGGAGACTTGTCTTCATTCTGCTCTTGAACCCACAAAAGAATCTCCGGTATCTCAATCCTCAAGAAAAGCTCGGCATCCATCAAAGTCATTTGCTCAGCTAAGTGTTCGCTCTTGAAATCCGTCAAAGAATATTGCCTGAAGAAAAATTAGAAAGTCCAGCATGATGGCATCGGGGTCAATTCAATAAAAAAAACGCAATAAATACCTTAATGATACCCCCAGTGATGGGAGAGTCGATTGCGGGTTGAAAAAATTTTTTCGTGCATTGTAGCGCTCCAGGATTTTGGAACGTAGAGTTTTGGCGTGCACCAAGTCGCCACGGGAGACCAATTGTTGAGCGAATTTCATCAATTTTTTAACCAGATCTTCGGAGAGATCCGTTATCCTGTATAAAGAAAAAGACATGATTTCAAGAAAACTTATATTTTTACTTGAAATAAAAACAATGCTGACATCACTTCACCTCAATTTCAAAAAATTGCTCCGAACCTTCTAACAATGTGACTTCGAATTTCGGTAAAACATCAGAAGAATTATTTTAAAAAAACGAATACAGGTGGCACTTTCTACGATGAAATTCAAGGAACCGAAGAATCATTTGTCCCCCACGGGAATCTCAATAGCCGATTAACCTCAGGGTCAAAAATATGTCGATAAATGAAGAGAATCTTTTTGGGTTGAATCATTTTCCAGCAGTAAGTTCATTTGTTGTTGCGCTGCATACATTTAAATCGCCCACATAAAACATGCCGCTTTTGAGAAGATCCTTGCGAGCTTTCACGAAACTCGAAAACAATCGTTTCGAATACTTTCCCAGCAATAAGCGAAGACTGACTTATACTCACGCCAAATCATCGACAACCCGAACAAGAAGCGAGAAAGTTGCCTTGGCAGCACGTTGCCGTGAAGTGTCTCCGGAACGAGTGAACCGGTCATATCGCTTGGTCAGCTTGTCAATTAAACACACTGGCTCCACGAAAGTACGATACGTGGTAAGGAACGCTTCTTGGTAAGAATATTCTGAAAAGACAAAATACAGTCCGATTCATGAGCAATTCGATAAAAATTCAGATGGTAAATTTACCGTTCTTGAGATCAACAGTCGCATGAACAATAAGGACGTCCACATGTCCGCCTCGAATTTCCGGCCCATCCTCAGTCATCTTCTTCTTCACTAGATGCTCCGCCACATCCAACAGCTCCAGATATTCCCATTCAATGTCTTCGTCGCTCTTCATTCCAGCGTCTTCTTCTTCGTCGTCGTCGTGACCCGTCTCCGTCGATTCGTCAACAACGCTGTCTTCCTTCGCCGGCAACACGCCCACTGTTTCCGTCAGCAATGTCGGGGACGCATTAGAACGCACCGGCGACGCAGGTGGAGACAGTGACAACGACGGCGACATGGAAGGACACGCAGACGACGATGACGAGGACAGCGGAGGAGAAGAAGCGGCCAGAGGCGGCGGATGGCGTCGATCCGAATCGACTATCGCAGGCGGAGGGATAAACGGCGGAGGCGGTGGCGCGCGTTTCGGCGGCAGCGCGGGCGGCGGCAGAGGCGGTGGAAGGTCCTCGTCAGCCATTTCGAATGATGGGAACGACGGCAACCCGGATCCGAACACCATATGCTGATGACTCTGGTGCAGCGAGCCCTTGTAGTGGAATTGCTTCCCGGAGATCGACGCGGCTGCTGTCGTCACCCCGAGGGCATTTGCTTGAAAGAGCCGCATGTATGCCTCAACTGTGGAAATGCGGTTCAGTAAATTTAAACTTGACATTTTCAAAAAATAGCAACAATTTCCCTACTGTTAATTGATGAATAAAATGTGAGTAAACACAGTAAAACTTTTCATCTTTGGAAGTTGTCACCGAAAGAAATAGTTACAGTGTCCTACGCCATGTTTATAATACTGCTCTCTACTGTTGCAATTCCCGCATAGCAACTCGCTGCCCCGAAGCAGACGATGACATTGCGTGTCCTCGATACACTGTCTGGTTTGCGGTCATTTGCCCGGTCCCCTTTCTGTTTTCCCCGTTCTAGTTGCGCAGACGCGTCTGGCTCGATCCGCATCTATAAAGGTACCGCGAAGTGTATATGTCAGCATTCATTGCTGGTTTGACTCTTGTTGGAGAAGCTCACGAAATATATACGTATTCACTTTATCGAGAAGTCTAGATTTACTTTACCCCGGCCATAAAGAATTAGAATTCTTCTCGACAGAACGTTATCTTGGAAGGAACTAAGTTTTAGATTAATCGCGTAAGAAAGAGAGACGTTTCTTTCTACACGAAAGTGTCTGAAGTTGTATTCTTTTGCCGATTTGGGATAACAATAATGTAGAACATTTCAAAAAGTCCCGATTGCCAAGTGTCAGCACTCAGCAGGCGTCGATCGCAATGAATCAAATACCGCATTTTGACGGAAGTGGTCCTTTGAATTGGCAAGAGTGGTGGGCTACTTTTCAAAGTGCCCTGTACAATGGTGTTTACTCGGATGAGAGTATCCGGTCCAACTTGTTGAGTAAATTAAGGGGAGAAGCGCAGATTTATGTAACGTCAATCCAAAGGCTGACTTCAGCTCATTATAGAGTAATAGTAAAAACGTTACAAGATAGTTCGGGAGAAGAGTTTTAACCAATCTTATGAAGGACCTGAAAAGGATGCGACAAGCTCAAGGCGAGCAAGTGCAGACTTTCGGGGCCAGAGTAAGAAGGGCAGGAAACTTCCTCCTGGGCGACGCCCCCGGAAAATTAAAGGTAATTTGCCAAGAAAATCAACCTGCAGCCCTCCTGCCAAATCCCTTCTATGTGAAGGAGTGTAGGGAGTATAAAGGCAAACAGGATTTTCTCGACGGATTCTTGCTCTCAACTTTTATGGACGGACTTGTGCCCAAGATTGCCAATGCGATACGCATCACTTTTGATGATTTTGAGACTGCCCTTAGATTTGCGATCTCAGTGGAGGACCGAGAAAGAGACTTGGACTCTTCTCAATCTTCCTCTCTCCATCAGATCTCGTCCCACTCGCGCCCCCAAACACCCCCAGTTAGTTATGGTGGAACCAATGTACCTGATATTTGAGGCGAAAAGATTTGCTATAATTGCGGCCAAAAAGGCCATTTTCGCAGCAAATGTTGTGCTCAGAGTAAGGTGACGGCCAAACCTACCAAGCAAAAATTGGTGTACTTAGCCCCTGAGAAGGAGGGCCGCGCACCCAAGTTCACAGGTGGACAGGGTACCCAGAGAGGGCGCTTGTCCTATCACGGAAATACGCGCAGGCGTGGTCACGGGCGTGGAAACGGGCGTCAAGCAGTGAATTTCATAGAGAAAAGCAAGGATTATAATGAGAATGAGGAATGCGACGACGAAGAGGAAGAAGAGCTCCTTCCAGAGGGCTACATCGACAAACCCACAACGTCATACTCGGGAAACAAGTATTGACCGGTACTTCCTCAGCAGCTGCTACGAAGTTGCCAGTTGTCCTCCTATCAACAGACGCAACCCGCTTCCCTGCAAAATTCTTATTGGATTCAGGTTCAGAAATTTCTCTTTTATCCCCCAATACCCTAAAAGCTAAGGTAACACCAACGGCATCCAATACTTCTATCGCTACTATCGAAGGTAGGGAGATGCCCGTGAATGGAGTATTGTATATTTCTTTCTATATAAATAACATTTTCCTAACACGTGCGCGTTTCATAATTTTCCCTATGCATGGTCAGGAATTTGAGGGAATCCTTGGGTCGGATGTATTGAAGGTAATGCATGCCCGTTTATCTTACAGAGAAAAGTGTGTACATTTGAACGAAATGCGTGTGTCATTTTTAAAGGAAACAGCTCATCGAAGACAAGTCAGATGTTCTCAAATCAATCCGGTAGAAGAACCCGAGTTGTTTAGATTGTATCCTTCCGAAAATAGCAAAATACCTAGAAAATCTCAGAAACTGCTTTTTGCGAAACTATCCAGTAAATCTGCAGAAAAAGTTGGAACGCGTGCGTTGTACATTTCCAATGGCCTCTGTGGAACTTTAATTGTAGCACGCAGCATATCCCGTCCTCATAAGGGACTCTATTGCGTACTTTGCCTCAATGTGGGCGACAAAGACATTGATATTTCCCCACAACTCACTTCAACATTGGCAACCGTTGGAGTCCATGTAATTACAGAGGTAACGGATCCATCAAAAAATACTAGCCTGGTTTTAGCAGCCAAAGAAAAGAAAGGATCCTCAAATAGAGAAAAGCTCAAACGGTTACATGGCAAATTGGAAGACAAAGATCTCTATCAACTAATTGATGAGAACATTAAACTTTCTGAGTGCCCCGAAAAATTGACACCTGCATTGTGCACGCTTCTGCGTAAATACAGGAACGTACTAGCCAAGAAATCCAATCATTTAGGATTATGCCCACTTTACAAAGCGGACATACCCCTAGATACGGATAAGCCCATTTTTACCCGGCAATATCCGTTACTGCATGGAATGCGTCCTAAAGTGAACGAATTTGTTGAAGATTTGCTTGATCACAAAATTGTTTGCCCATCCGAATCCCCATACAATAGCCCGACGCTAATGGTTAAGAAAAAGGACGGAGGGTGGCGGATGGTTGTAGATTTCAGACGACTAAATGATCATGTAATAACGGATGCGCACCCTTTACCTTGCATTAACCAGATTTTTGAGGAGTTGGGAAATGCAAAATATTTTACTGCACTTGATCTTCTACACGGATTTTATAACATCAAGATCCGAGAAGAAGAAAGATGGAAAACGGCGTTTTCAATGCCTATGGGTCATTATGAATTTATTCAACTACCCATGGGCCTTAAAAATAGCCCTTCCATTTTCCAAAGACTAATGCACCTGGTTTTATGATGGATGCTTGGGTATATATGCTTATATCTATGTCGACGATATTGTGATTTACTCACGAACCGCTGATGAACACTTCTCTCATTTATCAGACATACTACAGCGGCTTGATGATGCAGGACTGAAAGTTAAATTTTCAAAGTGCCAATTGTTTCGTGCTCAGATTGAGTATCTGGGTTTTTTAATCAGTGAAACAGGGATTAGGGTTAACCCAACAAAAATAGAGGCAATACAAAATTTCCCTATCCCAACTGATGTTAAGGGAGTACAGGCCTTTTTGGGTTTAGTTGGATATTTCAGATCCTACATTCAGAATTTTGCCTGAAAAGCCAAACCGTTGTATCTGTTGCTAAAAAAGGATACCAAATTTAAATGGCAGAAAATTCAACAAGAAGCCGTAGAATGTCTGAAGAAATGTTTACTCTCAGCACCTATTCTTTCTTTTCCTGATTTCAACCATGAATTTATACTAACGACTGACGCGTCTGCAAGTGCCGTTGGCGCTGTTTTAACACAGAAGCCAGGAAAACGGGAAGTATTGATTGGATGCGCAAGCCGGACTCTCAATGATGCAGAATCACGATACCCGAATACTGATTGTGAACTGCTGGCTGTTTACTACGGAGTCTCGCAATTTTGCTCGTATTTATGGAGACATCCCTTTGTGATCCGTACGGACCACATAGCGATACTCTATTTGAGCCGTCAGAGACAGAGGGATAGCCGCAGGGCCATTGCTTGGTTTATGAATCTCAATGAGTATGAGTATCAAGTGGAATATAAGAAGGGGCTATCTATACCCCATGCTGATGTGCTAAGCCGTTTCCCGCCAGACAGCAAAAACAAAAGATTGTGTGCTTACCTTTCGCCTACTCTTCTGGAAACTAATCTGACTCCTTATATTTCCAGGATGTTACTGCAAAGAGCTACAGCCTCTCTGAAAGGAAAAATCCCCTTTGGAGCAGAATTCAGTTTACAGGATGGCGTGCTAATGAAAAAGACTAGCCAGGGACAGCGTGTTTGGGTTCCCCCGTCGCTTAGAGAAAAGTTAATTAGTAGTTTTCATGATCCACCTTCTATGGGTCATTGTAGAATCAATAAGACTGTTTTTGCCATCCAGGAAGAATTCACCTGGCCTAATGTTGAAAAAGATGTTATGGCTTTTGTAAAGACATGCCCGGAATACCAGAAAACCAAACAGTACACCCACAAGACCCCATACCTCAGTACCAGCATACCTAAAAATTGTTTTGAGGATGTTAGCGTGGATGTCGTGGGACCTGTTCCCAATAGCCAAAGGGGTAATTGGTACATTTTAGTTATACAAGATAGATTATCAAGATGGATCGTCTTTTCAGCTATGAAAGACGCTTCCGCCCAGACAATGGCAAGGCTCTTCTTGACCAATTGGGTATGTTTGTTTGGAGCCCCCAAGAGAATTTTAACGGATCGAGGGACAAACTTGTAAGTAGTGTGTTCTGCAATCTAGCTTGCTTTCTGGGAGCAAGGGCAAACACAACAACAGCATACCGACCCCAGGGCAACGGCCAGAACAAATGGTCATATTGCGAACTCCTTGAATACCTAGCCCTATACTTAGATCCCGACAATAGAAGTACCTGGGATGAATTACTCAAACTAGCCGCATGGGTGCATAATAGTTCTAAACATGAAGCTTTACAAGCCTCCCCGTTCAAAATTGTTACTGGGATGAAACCAAGAAGAAATTGGCTTTCAAGCCTACAAAACTTGCAGCAGTTCCAGAGTATACGGGATTATTATGAGGTAAAAAAGGAGAAACTAGAGTCCTTACAAGAACAGGCAAAAAAAGCCATCAGGAAAGGACAAGCTTTGTATCTGGAACGATTGAATGTACACAGAAAAGGCACAGCCTACAATATCGGAGATAAGGTATGGCTTTGACAACATCCACTCACTTTTGTTGGAAAAAAGTGGAGTGCCAAATATAAAGGCCCATACACGATATTGGAGGTCGTAAACCCTGTGGTTGTGTGCATTCAAGATGATAAGCATCCCGAGTGGACTGATGTGGTTCATTCCAGTTACATTAGACCATTTCAGTCTAGAGGTCATGCCCCCGATACATCAGATATAGATATCTTTGAAGATGACGAGTTTGACAAAGTTGATCAAAATATAGTCCCCAACACGCATTCCCCAAAAAGTCCTAGCATTCCAACAAATGATGCTGTCTCAAAGTCACGGATCAAAACTGATGCAATCTCAGCTGACGCAACCCTTGCTGGCAATGCACCTGCAACTGCTGGTGACGTAACCTCTCCTGTAGAGGACTCCGAAAAGGAAGCAGATGAAAATATGGAGGACGTACAAAATTGGTCTATTGCTCTAGACGTATCTGCTCCTGAACTCATGTTCTATGGGACTCCTAGCCATTTGCCAGAACCTTGGACAGAAACCGTAGTCAAAAGCGATTCTTACAAATCACCGGAATATGCTAACAAAACTATTATTCCAGCAACTCCAAAAAGCGGAAAAACTAATAAGTCTTTTCTTTCTGAAGTGACTTCTGAAATAGGCAAGTTCTTCTCTCCCGGAATGGGATCCGACGATAATGAAGGAATCAAGACAACCTTGCCTTGGGTCACTGACAGCGTCCTTGCCCCGCCAGAGTTGTCTAGTACCCCAAGAAGGTCACAGATGCGGCTGACAAGGACGCCAGACAGAGGAGCTTCCGCTGCCCTTCCCGCAACAGCAGAAAAATCAAAAAGACAGAAAAAGAAGGAACGCAAGAAAGAAGCAAAACGAAGGAGCAAGGAAAGGGAAGTAAGACTACGCATGTTGAGCGGCATTCATGCCAATAACATTATCCCAGCACACACGCGCGCCGAGGCCAGAACACATTCAGTACCGCCAAGGACTGATACTGACACGTGAGTACTGGAAAATAATGCTGCGCAGTTGTGTCCCTGACACTCACGCTGAAGCTAGTCTACCATGAACGCGATATTTCTGTGTCTCCTAACTTTGTCCATTTCAAAGTCAATTTACGGTTTGTTAATTCAAGAAATCCTGGAAGATTGAGGAATCTTGTCCAATGGCAATAGATTACACAAAATATCCCCCATCCGTAATTTCCCTGGTAACGTTGGAGTCACAATAGAAACCATGAGCCAGATGTGGATTCCTACTACGTTTTGGACACTAGAATCAACTTTTGACATTGGGAAATTTTATCATCTCCTCGAAGGAATCCGAAAAGATGTGCATAAATTTGTGAAGGATACCTCAGATGAAGTTGAAAGAGGAGACCTAAATCTAACTGCTCCGGGAAAAGTAGCCATGGATCTGTTAGAACACAAAATTCAGATCATAGACGTGAGTTTGTCAAACCTAGCCGCTAGAGCTGTCAATACGCCATCTGAAGCTGGTAATACTTCACCTTATCTGAATCTGCTACCAATTGCTCAACGCGGTGTTGTACCCATCTCAAAATTACAAGCATCTGAAAAACGAGCATTTGTCCGCCCTTCAACCTTAGTGGCATTTGATGACTACAAACATAAAGACGTGTTTCAGTCATTGCTCGAACAGATAAGATTAACAAACAAAAACAAAGATGTTTTTTGGATGAAGGTACTTCTCTTAGGTTCAGAATTGGGACAACTAACTACATTGGCTGAAACCATACAAGACGATATTGAAAGAGTCAAACAATTTGTTTTTCCAAATCATTTGTTTGAAATAGACGAAGTCAAAATAGTTTTGAAGGGAATTCTAGCCACTGAACCTAAGTATGCAAAGTCACAAGTCACTGATTTTGACCTATATCAGATGATTAGATCCAACCCTCTGACGTTAGGCATATTTTGCGGCGATGAGCTACAAGAAAAAAATAGTACCAGTGTTTTCCGTACCATGACTATTGTTCCCGTTGTTGTCTTAAATTAGTTAAATTGGATCTTCTACAATCTTTTAAATCCAGACGTCTCCAGATTCTCCAATTGTGCAACTTACCGTCGCAAGTTATGTTTGAACTAATTCCAACAATTCCTTGAGAGGAGATTTCTTGATCCTTGTTACCGGGCAAAGTAAATTCAACTCCTCTTTTATCAAAATATATGAGTGAGCTTTATTTCGTGTTCAACAGCAGAGATACCATACTCTAACAAACTTCGGACAGCAATGAGCGCGCAAACAACAGAGAACAGGCGACTATATAGATTTGCTCAGGTAAGGTTGGGCAAGAATGGTCAGACCCGGATCTGATCTCATTCTAGGTGAGGTTGCGTAACCTTGTGGCGCGTGACTCGCGAGAGATCACGCGGCGGAACCGTGAGCCAGACGACGTGACTTTATTTGGAGCGTTGTCTGCTAGGTGAAAGGGAACGTAGCAAAGTTATTGATGACAAATTCTCCGCGGACACTAAAAAAAAAAATNAAGCTAGTCTACCATGAACGCGATATTTCTGTGTCTCCTAACTTTGTCCATTTCAAAGTCAATTTACGGTTTGTTAATTCAAGAAATCCTGGAAGATTGAGGAATCTTGTCCAATGGCAATAGATTAGACAAAATATCCCCCATCCGTAATTTCCCTGGTAACGTTGGAGTCACAATAGAAACCATGAGCCAGATGTGTATTCCTACTACGTTTTGGACACTAGAATCAACTTTTGACATTGGAAAATTTTATCATCTCCTCGAAGGAATCCAAAAAGATGTGCATAAATTTGTGAAGGATACCTCAGATGAAGTTGAAAGAGGAGACCTAAATCTAACTGCTCCGGGAAAAGTAGCCATGGATCTGTTAGAACACAAAATTCAGATCATAGATGTGAGTTTGTCAAACCTAGCCGCTAGAGCTGTCAATACGCCATCTGAAGCTGGTAATACTTCACCTTATCTGAATCTGCTACCAATTGCTCAACGCGGTATTGTACCCATCTCAAAATAACAAGCATCTGAAAAACGAGCATTTGTCCGCCCTTCAACCTTAGTGGCATTTGATGACTACAAACATAAAGACGTGTTTGAGTCATTGCTCGAACAGATAAGATTAACGAACAAAAGTGAAGATGTTTTTTGGATGAAGGTACTTCTCTTAGGTTCAGAATTGGGACAATTAACCACATTGGCTGAAACCATACAAGATGATATTGAAAGAGTCAAACAATTTGTTTTTCCAAATCATTTGTTTGAAATGGACGAATTCGAGATAGTTTTAAAGGAAATTTTAGCCACTGAACCTAAGTATGCAAAGTCACAAGTCACTGATTTTGACTTATATCAGATGATTAGACCCAACCCTGTGACGTTAGGCGTATTTCACGGCGATGAGCTACAAGAGAAAAATAGCACAAGTGTTTTCCGTACCATGACTATTGCTCCAGTACTTGCACCAGATGAGGTCATTTATCTTCCCCGAGTCCATACTATCCCCGTAGCTAGAGAAACATACCTGGGCACACCAAAATGGATGCAAGCAGAGATCAAACACCCCTTTTTAATGAAAAGAGGGTCACAGTTCTATGCTGCTTATGAATCTGAATTACCAAGTTGTTTGGACAGAGTTGGACAATCTGGGTGTCAAATATGTAAAGCTGGACATCTTCCGGTAAGACCCGCAAGTGAGTGCGTTAAAAAGATCCAACAAGGAGCCAATGATGAAATGATTCGGTTATTTTGTGACTTAAAACTAATAGAAAGACCCGAGAATATGGTGGTACATCTGGATCAAGATGAATTTGCATATATTGATACTGTCATGATAGCTCCGATGTTCTCTTTAACCTAGCAGACGACGCTCCGAGCAGCTGCGTTGCCTCTCGCTGTGTCACGCCTTTGCTGCGTGCCGCCTCGCCAAGTCACGCGCCGAGGGTTACGCAACTCTCTCCTGAATGAGGTCAGATCCGGGTCTGACCACCATTGCGACATACTGACCAGCCGAGTCTATATAGTTACTTGCTTTTGCTTTGTCATGTGCTCATTGCTGTCTGGATGCTTGTTCTATACGTACTTGCTGTTGAACACAGAATAAAGCTGTAATACATTTTGTACTTGAGGAGTTTATTGATTTACCAAACCTGGCAACAGGAATAAGAAAATCTCCTCACAATAAATTGTCTGAGTTGGTTAAGCTAAAGACTTACGACGGTGAGTTATACAATCAAAGGTTTAAAGACGTTTAAGCTGAAGGATTGTAAACATCATTTTAACTAATTTAGACAACAGATTTGGCGCAGCCGGATTTTCCTTTTTGGCCCGGGTGAGTACACTAAAGAGTAATAAAGCGACGCCTGTTTAAAAAACAGAGTTTAAGTGAAAAGTTTGCGACTCAAAAGTGACTCAGAAGAGCAAAAATCCGAGAACAGTCCCGGTGACGTGTTCTTTTAGATTTGACCAAGTGCTCTAGGTAAATTGAGAAGTGCAGTGAATATTTGGCCAGCATGAATACGAGTGTTAGAGTATCAGCACTGGATATCTTGAAGGTTATGGACACAACGGAAGAGCTAAATTGTTGGTTTATTAACTTGCCCCCTAAAGAACAAGCTGAAGTGGCTAAACGCCGTCAGCAAGAGTGCGAAGAAGAGATTGCTAAATTAGAAGCAGAATTGACTAATGCTGCTAAACCACCCTCTACCGAAAGGCAAACAGCTGTAAACGCTCGACTAGCACTTTTGAAAGCCCCAGAAGGTCCTCTAGAAACTAGCAAAGCGATAATAGCTAGTCTGGAGACTAATCTGGAAGAAATAGACATGCATTCAAAAGCGATAGACAATACTCAACTTTTATTAATGGCGAGACTGTTAAAAGAGGAGATAAAGCAGAAAAAACAGCAACTCCCAGACGCTCTGGGGATAAGACAAGCCCTATTTAATCAGGAGCTGTCAATTGACCAAGTTACTGACCCAACAGCTGACGAATTAATGTTCTATGACGTGGAAAAATCCAAAAAACTAAGAGGTCCTTCATTGCCGATACAACAAGCTAGTATCGCAATGAGCCAGGTTCCTCCCTTCAACGGAGAAGGGAAGGACCTTTGGAGTGAATGGTGGATAAGGTTTCAAGGAGCCTTATACGATGGAGTGTACACCGATGAAGGTATTTGTTCTAATCTGATGAATAAATTAAAAGGGCAAGCATTTGAGTACATTACTTCCATTGACGGTTTAGAAACTGCCAACTACAGAATAATAGTGAAGACTTTGCAGGATTGATATGGAAAGGTTGTTCCTCAAAAAAGAATGAGAGACCTTTTTAAAATGTCTCAAGGAGCGACAAAGTCCGTTAACAACTTTGGTACAAGGGTCCGCAAACAAGGAAAATTTATAGTTGGAGAAGCCCCTGGGAAGTTAAAAGTAGTCAGAAGGGAAAATCAGCCAGATGCCTTGTTAGAAAATCCCTTCTTCGTTCAAGAGAAATGGGAATATCAGGCCAAGAAAAATATGTTGGATGGATTTTTGTTAACTGCTTTTATTGATGGATTAAAACTGTCCATTGGCAGAAAGATAATAGCCACTCCTTCTACTTTCGAAGCCGCAGTAGCTTTAGCAATATCAGTAGAAGAAAGAAATTCTGATTTATTAGAAAGAGGAATTAACGACTTGACCCTAAACAATTTATCATCACATTACAACGAAAAATTGGTGTATACCAACGAGCGAGCCCCCTCCCCATATTCGGCCGGCGCGACCGCAAATAATCCAGGCAACCTACGTCGTTCAACGACCTGCTACCGGTGCAGGAAGATAGGTCATTTTAGAAGCGAGTGTTCGGCGATTAGAGAAAAAGACCCACAAGTGCCGAAGCGCAAGTTGATATACTTTGCGCCGGAAAATGCGTGTCTGACTCGTGGAATCCTCCGCAATAGTGGAATGCATAGAGGTCACTCTTCTTATCGTGGAAGAGGTGCCAGAGGATCCGGCAGGAGTCATGGAAGGCGGATTAATTTCGTCTCCACAACTGCCGAAGAAGACGATTATGGGGAAGAAGAATACCAGAATGATTACCAGGAATACCAGGAGCCAGAAGAGGAATGGCTACCTGAGGGGTATTACGAGGAACCGTCTGCATCAGCATCAGCGTCATACTCGGGAAACGAGTATTGACCGGAGTTTCAAGTAAGTCCCCAAAACTTCCGGTAATATTGTTGACCCCAAATGTTTCCATTTTTCCTTGTAAATTTCTTGTTGACTCTGGGTCTGAAATTTTGCTGATATCTGTAACAGTTCTAAGACCTGAGATTATCCCTAAAGAATCTTCTTTAACGATTTCAACCATAGAAGGCAGGGAGATCCCTATACTGGGGATTGTCTCTTCAGAAATGTTGCATAACAATCGTATACTCACTACCGCAAATTTATTGGTTACTGAAGTACGTAATCAAGAGTTTGAAGGTATAATTGGATGCGATTTGTTAAAGAAACTTTGAGCGTCGATAGATTATGCAGAAAGATGTGTTTATTTAAACGAGGCACGTATTTTCTTTTTAGCGGAAGATACCTCAAAACCTTTCTTAAAACTTGGAAAAAAGCGGAAACTCACCGATATTGACAAGACCGCGCAATTATATCCTGTTGTGCATCAAAGGATCCCGGCATTGTCTCAGTTTGTCATCTGGACTATCCCAGCTAAAGGGGCAAGGGAACACCTAAAAAACAAGACAGTTCTAGTCCTGAAGAATTTCTGTGGTAACATAATTGTCGCAAGGAGTTTATCCGCCCCAGTGGATGGAAAGTATCCAGTGTTGTGTTTGAATCTAGGAGACAAAGATGCTGAAATCAGCCCGCGTTTAACACTCGCGATGGGAACGTGTGATTCTTGGTACGTACCACCAAACCAAGACGATTGTGGAAATTTAGTGAATAACCTTGCCTCGCGGGATGAAAAAGCAAGCCAAGAATAGATTCATGGGAAGTTAGAGGAAAAAGAATTGAAACAACTTGTGGAGGAGAACATAAAGACCTCGGAATGTCCCCCTCATTTAATTCATAAACTGAGGAACCTTTTGTTTAAATACAAAAATTTTTTAGCAAAAAAGTCAGATCATTTAGGTCTGTGTGAATTGTATGAGGCCAACATCCCCCTTGACACTACGAGTCCGATCTACACGCAACAGGATCCCCAGCCATTCGAAATGAGGAAACTGGCTTTAAAATATACCGAGGATCTTTTAGATCAGGAAGTAGTGCGTCCCTCCACCTCTCCTTACAACAGCCCTACGCTGATGGTAAGGACGAAAGACGGAGGTTGGAGGATGGTCGTCGATTTTAGACGGTTAAACGACCATGTCATCAAGGATCCTCACCCCTTACCAAGAATTAGTCAGATTTTTGAAGAATTGGGTAACTGTAAATACTTCACAGCTTTAGACTTACTCCATGGGTTTTATAATTTAAAGATTCATGAAGAAGAGAGGCATAAAACAGCCTTCTCAACCCCAATGGGTCATTACGAATTTATCCGTTTGCCCATGGGATTAAAAAATAGTCCCTCCATATTTCAGCGATTAATGCATCTGGTTTTGGATGGTTGTCTGGGAATCTATGCGTATATATATATCAATGATATCGTTATATATTCGCGCAACGCAGACAAACATCTACAACATTTAGATGACATTTTAAAGAGATTAGATAAGGCAGGATTAAAAGTAAAATTTTCAAAATGTCAGTTATTCAGAACTCAAATAGAACATCTTGGATTTTTCATTAGTGAGGAAGGGATCTGTGTTAATCCGGTTAAAATCGAAGCGATCAAGAATTTCCCAACATCAAAAGATGTGAAGGGCATTCAAGCCTTTTTGGGACTCGTTGGATATTTTAGATCGTATATCCAAAACTTTGCCTTAAAAGCAAAGCCTCTGTACATGCTGTTAAGAAAAGATACGCCATTTAAATGAACAAAATAACAGCAAAATGCAGTGGAAATGTTAAAAGCCTGCTTAATGAAGGCACCAATTTTATCTTACCCTGATTTCAATCATGAGTTTATATTAACGACGGACGCCTCAGCAATTGCAATAGGTGCAGTCTTGACTCAGAAACCAGGTAAGAAAGAGATATTGATTGGGTGTACCTCAAGAACGCTCAATGACGCAGAATCGCATTACTCGAACACTGACCGCGAACTCTTGGCAGTATATTACGGGGTACAGCAATTTAGATCATACCTCTGGGGGCATAAATTTGTGATCAGAACTGACCATATCGCAATCCCCTACTTGAGCAGGCAACGACAAAGTGACAGCAGTCGTGCTATCACTTGGTTCATGAAACTAAACAAATATGATTATAGAGTCGAATATAGAAAGGGATTATCTATTCCCCATGCAGATGCTCTCAGCAGATTCCCTCTGGCACAGCAGTATCAAAAGAGAATTTGTGCCTACTTGTCACCAACGCTGCAAGGGACTGATTTAATTCCCTATGTGTCTAGAGGACTAATACAAAGAGAGACAATGGCAATAAAAAATCAATTGCCTTTTGGAAATGATTTCAGTATGGAAAATGGAATATTGTACAAGGATACGGAAAAGGGCGCTAGAATATGGGTCCCCACAAAACTTAGGGAGAAACTAGTAGCGTCATTTCATGATCCTCCAGCAATGGGGCATAGTGGGATCAATAAGACAGTATTTTCCCTTCGGGAGGAATTCACCTGGCCTAATTTGGAAGAAGACGTAGCAAGTTACATTAAGACGTGTGAAGTGTGCCAGAGAACCAAAGCTTATGCCCATAGAACCCCTTATCTAAGTACAGGGATTCCAAAACAATGTTTTGAGGACGTAAGTATCGATGTGGTAGGGCCAGTACCAAATAGCCAACGGGGAAATAGATATATTTACCTTCTACTTTCGAAGCCGCAGTAGCTTTAGCAATATCAGTAGAAGAAAGAAATTCTGATTTATTAGAAAGAGGAATTAACGACTTGACCCTAAACAATTTATCATCACATTACAACGAAAAATTGGCGTATACCAACAAGCGAGCCCCCTCCCCATATTCGGCCGGCGCAACCACAAATAATCCAGGCGACCTACGTCGTTCAACGACCTGCTACGGGTGCAGGAAGATAGGTCATTTTAGAAGCGAGTGTTCGGGGATTAGAGAAAAAGACCCACAAGTGCCAAAGCGCAAGTTGATATACTTTGCGCCAGAAAATGCGCGTCTGACTCGCGGAATCCTCCGCAATAGTGGAATGCATAGAGGTTGCTCTTCTTATCGTGGAAGAGGTGCCAGAGGATCCGGCAGGAGTCATGGAAGGCGGATTAATTTCGTCTCCACAACTGCCGAAGAAGACAATTATGGGGAAGAAGAATACCAGGATGATTACCAGGAATACCAGGAGCCAGAAGAGGAATGGCTACCTGAGGGGTATTACGAGGAACCGTCTGCATCAGCATCAGCGTCATACTCGGGAAACGAGTATTGACCAGAGTTTCAAGTAAGTCCCCAAAACTTCTGGTAATATTGTTGACCCCAAATGTTTCCATTTTTCCTTGTAAATTTCTTGTTGACTCTGGGTCTGAAATTTTGCTGATATCTGTAACAGTTCTAAGACCTGAGATTATCCCTAAAGAATCTTCTTTAACGATTTCAACCATAGAAGGCAGGGAGATCCCTATACTGGGGATCGTCTCTTCAGAAATGTTGCATAACAATCGTATACTCACTACTGCAAAATTTATTGGTTACTGAAGTACGTAATCAAGAGTTTGAAGGTATAATTGGATGCAATTTGTTAAAGAAACTTTGAGCCTCGATAGATTATGCAGAAAGATGTGTTTATTCAAACGAGGCACGTATTTTCTTTTTAGCGGAAGATACCTCAAAACCTTTCTTAAAACTTGGAAAAAAGCGGAAACTCACCAATATTGACAAGACCACGCGATTATATCCTGTTGCGCGTCAAACGATCCCGGCATTGTCTCAGTTTGTCATCTGGACTATCCCAGCTAAAGGGGCAAGGGAAAACCTAAAAAACAAGACAGTTCTAGTCCTGAAGAATTTCTGTGGTAACATAATTGTTGCAAGGAGTTTATCCGCCCCAGTGGATGGAAAGTATCCAGTGTTGTGCTTGAATCTAGGAGACAAAGATGCTGAAATCAGCCCGCGTTCAACACTCCCGATGGGAACGTGTGATTCTTGGTACGTACCACCAAACCAAGACGATTGTGGAAATTTAGTGAATAACCTTGCCTCGCGGGATAAAAAAGCAAGCCAAGAATTGATTCATGGGAAGTTAGAGGAAAAAGACTTGAAACAACTTGTCAAGGAGAACATAAAGACCTCGGAATGTCCCCCTCATTTAATTCATAAACTGAGGAACCTTTTGTTTAAATACAAAAATTTTTTAGCAAAAAAGTCAGATCATTTAGGTCTGTGTGAATTGTATGAGGCACTAAAAAGTCAGATCATTTAGGTCTGTGTGAATTGTATGAGGCCGACATCCCCCTTGACACTACAAGTCCAATCTACACGCGACAGTATCCCCAGCCATTCGAAATGAGGAAACTGGCTGTAAAGTATACCGAGGATCTTTTAGATCAGGAAGAAGTGCGTCCCTCAACCTCTCCTTACAACAGCCCTACGCTGATGGTAAGGAAGAAAGACGGAGGTTGGAGAATGGTCGTCGATTTTAGACAGTTAAACGACCATGTCATCACGGATCCTCACCAAGAATTAGTTAGATTTTTGAAGAATTGGGTAACTGTAAATACTTCATAGCTTTTGATTTACTCCATGGGTTTTATAATTTAAAGATTTGTGGAGAAGAGAGGCATAAAACAGCCTTCTCGACCCCGAAGGGTCAATACAAATTTATCAGTTTGCCCATGGGATTAAAAAGTAGATGGGATTGTGGTGGGTTTTTTAGGAAAATTCATAATTTGTGGGGGAGTCAGTAGTCTTCTGTTCTGGGTGAATATTAGCTCAAAAGAAAACATTGGATACTTTAACAAATAATGTAGAAGTGGGATGTGTGGAAAGTGTTCAAATATGACAGAGCACAGGGCCTAGACTTCAACATTTTAATTTTAGCGGGGTTGTAGAGGATTCTGAATTGATAATGTAGACTGCTTTGTAGTTGAAAATATTAGCCATAATAGTAATGCAAGTTAGACAAGTTAAAATGTGAAATAAAATTCAAAATTTTTTGGTAAGAAATTAAAATGAGAGTTGATGGCCTCTAGCCAATTTGGGAATAGGTTCCATTCAATTGGGGGGAAGTAGAAAAATGTGGCATTGTATCAAGCTAGAATTCCTCATACCTACATGCTGCAACAAGGAACGAATTTATACGGCATAAATAACAATGAATTGCCAACTTGTTTGAAAAGTTTAGGATACTCTGGATGCAGGGTGTGTAGATCGCAACACACACCCACAGTGAAGGCTGTCCCTTGTTTACAAAATGTACAAAGGGGTGCCAATGAAGAAGAAATCAAGAAATCTTGTGAAATGATGGAGGTCTCAAAACCTCAAGACAAGGTTGTGCAACTCGATCAAGATGAGTTTGCGTATGTGGATGCAGACAAAGGCCAAGTCACGCAATATTGCGCTGGCTCAGAGGAGGACAAAATCCCTGCAACCAAAAATTTGTATGTATTACCTTATTCTGGTATTCTGCAATTTAAACCTAATTGTAGATATACTACGGTAAATGGTCCTTTTAAAACTCTTGTTCCTAAATTGGACCGTGTAGAAATTAATGCCGTTGAAGAATTAACTCCCCAAGATGTTACTCGTAAAATTAATGAAGATATCAGTGATCTCCAATTACACTTTCGAGATTACGGATATATTTATTTAATTGTGTCCATCGTATTACTTATAATAATGTTATCCTGTATGGTATATCTCTGTTATGCAAAGCTAAGGTATGTCATCAGAAGAAGAAGGCAGAGAAATATGGATGCCTTAGAAAACACTACAATTGAATTGTTACCCTCCAGAAGTGCTCCTGTTGTCCCCCAATATCCCCGATTACAACTAAATGCGAGAACAGGAATGATGACCATAAAATAAATGAAACTACAGATTTGTCAACAAAGCAACGCATTTTTATTGGCATTTTACCATAACAACAAATGCCCTTAAAATAAAGCCTGTGAACGAAATTGCACTAAAAGATGAGTCCATTGACATGCGGTTTGAGTTCCGGTGGATCCTCCTCGCTAACACATTGAATGTGCTAACAAGTTGATTCTCCTGTTGTTTCTCCCCTTGGCTGATGTACAGGAATCTCTTGCATTTCTTGAAATTCTGTAATATAGGAAAAATATTAATATCACATAAATTTCCTATTTTTTCCTGAAACTCACTCGAAAGTTTAATTCTAATTGGACGAATGGTAGCAAAAGAACGACCTTGTTCTGCAAGTTCTAAAGCCTCACCATAAGTAACATTCCTAGTTTCCTCAGTCTCTTCCTCAGCACCATCAGAAAAGAAAGGATTGTAAATCCTTAAGGTATCCTCAACCAAGTCGACTATTTCTCTGACCTGGAAGTTTGTTAGATTTATACTCCAAAGTTACAAGGAGAACTGAAGCTTTACAAACTTACCGGTTTGCATTTCAAATACACTAGAGCCGACAAGATGATCAGCAAGCAGACGCAGAAGATAACCAAACCAATCAAAAAATAGAATAGCCAAGTATGGCCAGATTTTTTGGGTACATACGCAACCATCACTTTTTCAATTGGTTCGTTCATTTCCACTGACAAAGGAATCTCAGGAAGCAAACCAGGTACAAAAACCGTGGAAGATGGGACCGGTACAGTTGTCTGAATGGAAGAAGACACCTCGGTGCTCATCTCCAGGACTACTGAAGAATCCACAGTAGTATACTGCGGCAAGGGAGTAGTAGAAATAGTTTCTGCAGTTATTTAGCAAAAAGTTAGATTTTAACCAAGCCAAAATAGACAAAGAAACCTTACTTGTTGAGACTTTCACAGAAGTTTTAGTACTGCTTGTGGTTTTGACTTTGTCCATACCCTGGCAGTACCACCAAGGTGTAACAATTTTCTGGACTCTTTCCATTACCGTACCTCGACACCAGACTTGGGTCGTAAGAGTTACTTTCTGTAATTGAGACACTAATTATTTCTGTCTTACAGATACTTAGAAAATGGAAACCAACCTTGAGATGCCGCATTAGAACACACTGAAGATTCAACACCCGTCCTACAAAGATTACCTCGTTGTTGTAATAAGATGCATACCGCGCCTTGCAGATATCCTCACAATAGTACTTATCGCCGACGTTTACACAATCATCGTCCCAAGCGTATGTGATGGCAATCAACATAACCAAACTCGCGATTTTGAACATGCTTTTGGTGTGTGTTGACTTTTTGTTGACTTTTTGCAAAAATTGGTTTTGTTATATTAAACTGACGCAAGGAATGATCAGTTGTCAGGAAAAAAGTCTCTGGGAAGAGAACAATCAAAATTTAAAGAAATTATTGACAATTCTCTGAGAACAAGAAACTTGTCCTCAGAAATCTCACAAGAAAAAGCCAAAGAACCACCCGAATGGTTGGAAGAAACGAGACTGAACCGTTACTCAATAGATAGCGGGTCTCGCATATGGATAATTCTTCAACTGTTTACAGTCAAGTAGATCTGTATGAATTCCTGCACACCTCAAATGAGGGTGCTGAAAAGGAATCTGGCTTGTGAATATCGTGCATGCATGGCATGCAAAGAAAATAAGAGGACTTATTTTTTTTATTGCCCGCGGAGAATTTGTCATGATAGCTCCGATGTTCTCTTTAACCTAGCAGACAATGCTCCTAGCAGCTGCGTCGCCTCTTGCTGTGTCACGCCTTTGCTGCGTGCCGCCTCGCCGAGTCATGCGCCGAGGGTTACGCAACTCTCTCCCGAATGAGGTCAGATCCAGGTCTGACCACCATTGCAACATACTGACCAGCCGAGTCTATATAGTTACTTGCTTTTGCTTTGTCACGCGCTCATTGCTGTCTGGATGCTTGTTCTATATGTACTTGCTGTTGAACACGGAATAAAGCTGTAATACATTTTGTACTTGAGGAGTTTATTGATTTACCAAACCC
>CAJPEX010003891.1:2446-25615 GCA_905338405.1 Notodromas monacha
AGCATTCGGAAATTGTGAAGTATTCTCGTCTGATGCTCCCTCTTTCGTGCTCTGCAGCCATTCCATGTATAAACATACGGAACGCATTTCACTTGCTTCCGCCTTTTCTGTTTGCCCAACGAAAATTGCAATTTCACCACATGTACAATGTCCTGCGTATATGTACACACTCACAAGAGGGGGCTGCTTCACTTGTGTTGCCAGAATAACGAATGGCTTTTATGCAACCCGGGCACGAACCAGGGGGTTGTTTGATAGTGAGACTTGAAGCCCAAGTTGGGTGCTGCTGCTGCTGCTGGGGGATGACAAAAATTCATCACTTACCCCTTTTTTATTGCTGGAGGCCTCTTGTCTCATCCCTTGAAGAATTATTTCTTCATGAAGTTCATGAAGAAATAAGGATGATGACGTTGTCTGCTAACTTTGTCTGTGCCTATATATATGGTAGGAGAAAGCGAGATTAAAGCATTCATGGGGTAATAATCTGGAAATGTTGAGCGGAATTGAGAATATGGCACTTGGGCAATGGCTGGAAAATATACTGGATATATACGAGGGTTCTAACAAAAGTTCTCATTCAAAAAAATTTTGTCAAACAGGGCTGATATTTTTTTGTGTGCCAAAGAATATGTTTTCCCTAAAGAAAAAAATATTTCCAGCTCAATTGTAGGCCGTTTTCATTGCTACTCCAAGAACTTTTGTTAGAACCCTTGTATGGCCCAGAATATTTTGGACTGAATTTGGAATGACAATATGTATATTTTAAGGCGGAAATGAATGATTCCTCAGCATAAAAATGAAAGGAAAAGGAAAATAAAGTTTATATTTTGGGCAACTGTGCTGCGTTTTGTTCATTTAGGTGAAATTAAATTCAATTTTTAACCCTTTTGCAGCAATGTTTGACATTTTTTGCCAAATTTTGGGTGCACTCATGAACAACAGTCAACCCTTAGATGGCAAAGGGTTCCTTTTTATTGCGCAGTGGAGTCAGGATTTTTTTTTTGTGGGGCATAAATTTCAGTTATTTGGCCCATCTATGGTCACTTAAATCCTCCCTATGTTGAGATGGCCGAAGTTGCAAATAATCCAGGAGGCAAATTTTGTATTGTTTTCAGGAATCTCCCATTCAAATCCTAAGCCAGGAATGCAGGAAAAAATGTCATCCAATGAGGGATTTTTTAGATTTTTTTTATTTAAAATGTTCTGCGGGATCACAAAAAGTATTGGATTTTTTCCAACTTTGGTGGTGGTACAAAAGTATAATTTTTAGAATCGCTAGTGCTCAGTGGCACATCATTTTGCAAAAATATCCCAGCTTTGCTGAACAAGGGTGAAAAGAACGGAGGCGCAACTCCCCACTTTACCCAGCTGATTTCTCCTCCACATATTGCTTTCACTATATACAGTAATTTCATTTGTCGTAAAAGCAAGGAAGCTTGAAATCACCTTCAACCTATTATTCTCTACGATATATCGCCACGAGAAGACTTGAGACATGACGATTACTGTAAATGATGATTCTGAGATGACCTGAAGAGAGCTATTAATGAAGAGAGACTTGATGCAGGTGAAATGGACAGTGCTGAGGCTAAGTTATAGAAAGCTTATGCATCATTATATAAAGCTGATGCAAAAAGTCTCTAATGTTTAGAGTGCACTTACTCTTGATTTGATAGAAATTGACCAAGAGAAGTCTATTATTGCACCATACGCTCAAAAAAAGGAAAAAGTGACCATGGGGTGGAAAGAAACATAAATTTTCAAGGAATAAACAGATTCCCAACATTTTTTTCAATATTTCCCTGAAAAATATCCCATTAGAACATGCTGTAGTTTGTCTTATTCAGGGAAAAAGATATGGACCCTATTTTTTCATCTCCTCTTCCTGGTAAATGAACTGTTCCTATAATACTGTACCTGTAAAACATGCTGTGGAAAATTGTGAACCAAATAAAACGTGGTTTCATGTGCTTTCCTGTGTTTTTAATTCCACATTCATTCAGAAATTTAAGCTATTTAAAGTTGAGATACTTTGCAAGATCAAGAAATTGAGAAATTTTGGTTTGAGACTAAATGAAGCAGCTTTCTCAGTTATCAGTGTTTTATTTGGCTAATCTTCACCATGGCTATTTTCTTTTTTGCCCATGCTTTGATTCTGATGTTAATACTCTCATTAGCGCATGAAATTATGTCACTCACCTGACCTTGGGATTTTAAAATTATCCTGCATTTAAAGTAATTTATTATATGTGGTTTTTGAATCATTTTGTAAATTATTAGCAAATCAATGGAAATAATTCAATTTACTTTTCAATTAGTGTCAGTTATTATTCATTTAGGACTTTTTATGAGAACTTGCCTGTTTTAATCAGTGAGATTGATGTTTCCTGGAGGGGAAAAATGGGATGGTCTCCTCTCATTTCCTTTATTTTTTTCTTTTTGTCTTATTGATAGAAATATGAGGTGGAGTTCCTACTGCATTTGTTCTGGATGGACACCAGACTGGCCCACAATGAGACCACAGGTCACAAGTACCTGAATGGAATTCACCACCAGCAGCATGTCTGGCTTCCAGACATTTACTTCCTGAAGCATGGCGACTTCAAGCACCCTACAGAACCTGTCCACATTGCTCTAAGGATCTATGGGAATGGCACCATACACTACACTGCCAGGTGTGTGTTCCCTTTCTATAGTGCTCAGCAAGAGGCCTGAAGATAAATGGAAGATGTCATTCATAGCTCCATTAATTGAAAAACTTGCCCTTTTCCAATATTTCCAGGATGAGTTTTGAAACTGAGCATAAGAAAAATACTTCTTCTCACCCCCACCTGTGAGGAAAAATGTGGATCTTTCATGCTTTTTTCATCAAGGTTTTGTCTTGATGCCCAATGGGTAGTTTCTATTATCAATGTTCCAGTGCCTGCATACATTGTTTGCTGGTCTGCAGGAAATGTTTTTCAGCATAATACATTTATCATAAGCAGCCATGACGTCTGTCATTTCTTTTTGAAATTTCAGAAGGCAATGACATTTGAAATTATGTTATGAAAAAGAAAACTTGGCTTTCCTCCTATAATAAGGCTTCAGAAAAACTGTCCCCTCTGGAAATAAGGTGTGCTGATTTTTTTATACATGTTTTCCCTCCACCTGTGGCAAACAATGCGCATTTTTTTCTGTCTCAAGGTTCTGCCTTGATGCCCTTTGGGAAGCATGAATGTTTCATTCATTTGGAAAAAGCTACAGGGGGGGGGGGTAAAAGAAGACCTTTTTTTCTGGAAGCAAATAGCTCTTGTAATAAAAGTCTCATGGTGAATTATACATTTTTCTCAAGCTTTCTCCAGCAACAGGAAGCCTGAAAGAAAGGACTGGGGCTGATTTGCATAATTTATTACATGCTTTGCAAGAAAAAGGGGGTCTTCCAGTATTTTGACTGCTTCCTTTGATTATAAAAATTTAAAATAATCCATTCAGGCTTAAATTTTGAAATAGTGTTCTTCCATTATTGGACCTCATCAAAGTACCTCATGCGCTGTTTTTTTCATCTAAAGCCAGAAGCATTGATCTGTTTTGCTTGAAATGCTTTTCCTTCTGTAGCCAGTAAATATTTTGACGCCTACATAGAAAAAATGTATAACTACTTTACCTATCTGCATTTTTTACATTGTCCTTACAGCTCTGCCAAGAAAAAGGGAAATTTTCAAGGAAGCAGTTGTGATCAAGTATGAAATAACAATCAACAATAATTTCAAGAAACCATGCTGGAAATTGTGAAGTCTCCTCCTAATGCTCTGAAAAGTATTCTTGTATTCTTTGACTGGCATAGAAGCTCCTTGTTGATTCTTGGAATGAGGAAAATTTCCCCCTGAGGAAATTACAGTACTTTGATTTTCTCTGGTCTCTCAAGTACTTCTCTGGGCAGTTCATGTGTTCACAAAATACTTGTGAATACTCCACAATGCATAATAATAATACTTAATGCGTCATTTGAATCAGGGAATTGAGCGACATCCATGCTGTGAAATGGTCTGAGAAAATTAAAACAAAAACGTTGGTGGTTGGTACAGGTTCACTTTCTCTACAGCAATCTTGTCTACCATAGTTTTCCCCAACTCATAGTCCATGATGGACTAGTGCAGGTCTGCAGAATCTTTTTCCTAGTCTGCAGGAAATTTTCTAGATAATAAATTCATCAGAAGTAGCAATGAAGTCTGTTATCTTTATCTGAATTTTTGAAAAGACAATATGGCACTTGAAAATTTCTGATCAAAATTGATAGTTGACTTTTCTCCTATAATAATGCTCAAGACAAAACTTCAGCTGCTAAAAGAAGCTATATTAATCTTCCATTCTGATGAAATGGCTTTCTTCAAGCCTACTGTTCTAATATTTTGAAGGCATTCCATGTACTTTAGCTGCTTCATTGGTCCTTGACTTAGTTTTTGCAAAAGAGGAAACTTTTCAATTAACTGCCATTAAATTTTTCTGAGAAAACGTTTTTGAATCTTCAAAAATGTTATTATAAGCTCTTACTGATCTGCAGAAATGTTTTTGGAAATTTTCCAGTCTGCATAATTGTTTGTGGAAATTTGCCAGTCTGCAAAATTTTTTGTGGAAAGTTGCTGGTCTGTGGGCCCAAAAAGGTTGGGAAACACTGCCCCACAATTATTTGCTGTGTGTAATTTTTTCGTTGTCCCATTGAATTGGATTATCTCCCTACTTTATATCTGTATGTTCTCTAAAATCAAATTCTCTCTAAAACAACTATTTTTTAGTCCCTTGAATTTAGTTGTGCAGAAAGTCCACATGTATTCTCTTACACATCCGTGCCAACCTTGTTCACTCATCTCTTTCATCCACAGCAACAACAACAAAAAAACTCTTTAAAGGAAATACTGGGTACCTCAGGCTTTGTGCCTCCACGCATTCTTCACTGCACTTTCCCAGCAGGCAGGAAACTTATTCTCTCTCGTCCTTCCTCGTGTTGGCAACAAAAGGAATTGTAGGAATAAATTGGCTCCATGTCAGGCACAATAAAAGGAAAGAAGAGCCAGCAAGTTTCCTCAATTGTGGCTGAGCTCACTATTTTTCATACCATTTCCTCATTTGGCAACTATGGAGGTGTGGTCGTCGTCGGCGACTTCCGATTCCTGCTAGTTGTCATGGAGACAAACGGCACAGAAGAATAAGGCAAAGAAATACTGTCACTTTACGTGCAAATGCATGCGCCTGAATAATAAGGAAATCAATTTTTCATTCCTCGGGAAATACCTTCATTGATGCTATCTGTTCATTTTCCTTCAGCTTGAGGCAAACGACTGTCGGAGAATAATTATTCGTGGAAAATAGGCCAACTTTAAAGTTTCCAAGTCGTCAATGAGCGACCTGAGGAAATATTACCGTATTAACTAGACTTATTGGACCAAGTTCTTTCTCACAAATTGCGCGGAAAACTTTGGGGAAGCATAAATCTACTTCGAGTTATTCGAGGACCGGCCGCAGTCAGCAAAAAGTGCGGCCTATTAATTTATTCGTGAATAAGTATAGGCGGCCTAGCCTTCAAAAATTGTAGCGGAGATAAAGAAATTGTGACGTATGGCAAGGGGACAGGCGATTTCAAATTTGTTATCCTTGTATTTCGAAAATTTTGAAAACGCTCAAGGTGTCATGAAATTAAATATGCTTGATCTATATACTGCTTTTCCTGTGGCAACAATTACGCCAATAATTGCATCAATAAATCAAAGAAAGTATTGAATGATTTAAAAAATCCCTCATCTAATTTAAATACTCTCCAATTTGTTAAATTCTCTCCAAATTGTTCAATCAATTGAAACTTATCTGGGAACAGGCTGAAAATATTGTGCTCCTTTTAATTGGGATCAGTAATTGCCTTATTATGCCACAAATTTCAGTATTAATATTTTGTTTTTGTTATCAGGGATGGTGTATATACAGTATTTATGTCAGTTGTGCAATTTGAAAATTTGCAATGTATTTTCTTTTGATATCCATGTACAGCTTATTTCTCTATTTTCCATTCTCATGTGATGGATTGTTTAGATGAATTTGGGTGAGGAGGGGAGGGGGTTTGTGTGTGGGAACACTGCTTGAACCTTGAGAATTGTTGGGCACCCTCTAGACACATATTAAAATAATGAATAAATCGGATAAATTCAACGCAGAAACATACTAAATTAATAGAGTGGAAAAACCACCCAAGAAGAAGAAACCACCAGAGACATCCATTAACAAACTTTTACCCTCTCCAAAAATTTCAAAAAACTGGCGCCAAGACGTCTTTGACTCAACTTTGTCAAGCCAACCAGATGCCTTGGCGCCAACCCCTGTCCTTGATCCACATCCTGCTGGATCAAGGAGAAATCACAGAATCAATAAAAGCTCAAAATCAACCCTTTATCACTACCAGTTGTTGAAAGTTGTTGCTCGGAGCATCTTCACGTGTACAGAGTTTTGCTGAGAGGAAATTTTCTATCTAAATACTTCTTTGAACTTTCTTGTGTATTTTGGGACTTTTTTGAAAATCACTGAAATATATTTTATCTCTTTTTCTTTTGTAGTCTTACTGGAGATTCCCTGCCTTGTCCCGGGCGGATTCCGCATTTTTAATCCTCCTCTATTTGTTCTAAATCTCCAATCTTTCTTGCCTCAAATTTGTGTTGAGATATTTTCTTAATTGAATCCTCAACAAGAATGCTGAAAAGCTGAAATAAAGCTTGCTATTCAATTCAATTCAATTCAATTAGAATAATTTAAATAGCCCTCCAACAGAAGCCCATATAAAGAGGCTTGATGCTATAATAACAGCTTTTTTCCAAGCTCCAATGCAGAATTATTTCTGGTTTTCCTCTGACAATTATCAATACCTGTCAAATTTCCTAGACTATTAGATGAACTTGCTCTCTCAATTTTCTCTCTGACGGTTTTGTGGAGAGTCATAATAAATCAATATATACGCTGCTGACAGCAGTCAAAAATTGTATTTGACATAAAATAAATGTATTTTATTAAGAACCTATTATTACAATTTTACCTGAAAAACTTGGCATCTTTCCTTGTGAAACACTTTCTGCTGTATTTCATTAAAAATGCAAGTGAACTCTCTCTCTCTCTGCAGAGAAATTATCTTCAAGATGAATTTTCTGGTCCCTCCAATTTTGTTGTAGAGATAAGCTACCTGTATTTTAGCAAAAAAAGAGGTAGAGAGAATTTTATTGCATATGACCCCAGTACATGCAGGTGGTCCCTTGCAATTTGACCTTCAGCAGTTCAATTGCCCCACAATTTGATGGTCAAATTTGCAAGGATGTTGAGTTTAAATTCAACCCTTGCCCAACAATGTGACTGACTTTGGCCCATTTTTCGTAATTTTTGTATGGATATTTTTTATTTTCACAAAGTGTCTTGCAATTCAACCCCAGCTAGTTTGGCAGCCAATTTGGATCAATTTGCAAGGTACCACTTGTTACATGTAGAGACAATCTTTTAATGGGGCCTTCACAAATTTTGTCATAAAGAGAAAACTGTTGTACACAAGGTCGCTGCACAGAAAATCGACCTGCATATTTATATTATTTTTATTTGGCCATAGAAATCTCAGATATGGAAAACTCAATATTTTGGATAAGAATAATGTCAAAATTTAAAATGTTCACTTCAATTAGGTCTATGTGTGATGCTTTATCATGTCCAAAATTTCGTTTATGTCCCTGATATTTTCATCCCACCTATTTTTGGTACGAAATTTCTGGGAAAGTTGTATCCAATTCAAACTGAAATTCCTTGATTTTTGGTGTGGTCCACTGCGTGTATTGAGCCTAATGAACTGACTGTTCTATTCTGTAAGAGAAGATAAAAGGTTTCCGACGTCATCCATCAAGAACTGCGCATCACGCACCTCATCAACAACCAAGATTGGATTAAATCTTAGTCCAACCGTTTTTTTTTGCCACCTGACAGAATACAAAAATAGAAACAAATAGGATTTATCTAGAGTTTTTTTTTCACTCAACTGCTGAGAAAGATGGAGAGAGAAAAATAACTCGTCTTTGCAGGGTTCATCAAATATTGTAGAAGTGTGTGTGTGTGTGTGTGAGTGCAGCTGCATGTGAGAGAGAACTTGAGGATGAACCCAGTGATTGGAGAGATGCAATCTGGTGTGTGCCAGGTCCAGGGTATTTTCCAGCAAGGCAATCCAAGCTATGTTCTGCTCCAGGTTCCTGTCACTGGTTGTGGATGGCTTCTGGGGAATGGAGGGAAAGGGAATTGCGCCTCCTTGAATTACCGCGTCTGGAAAGTGCCTGGCAGCTGCCCCAAGAGTGACTGCTTTCTTCCCCCTTTCACACTGTATACTCGGGATCAGTAGTGTTGCCCAATCCTTTCTATAGTCCCACAGATACCAGCAAATTTCCTCACAAGCAAAAAAAAAACATTATGCAGACCTGCAAAGTTTCATGACACTTTTGCAGGCTCAAAAAATTGTTGATTGAAATATTTTATGGAGGGCATTTAAACATTTTCTGCATTTTTTTTTAATAAAGTTAAGAACCAATGAAGGTGCTATATGATGGAATGTTTTCAAAAATTAGAAAGGTGGACTTGAAGAAAGGTTTCTCAAAAGAAAATAATTAAAATAAATTATTTCAACTTATTGTGAATGTTGTCTGAAGCATCATGAGAAAAGCCAACTTTTATTTTTCATCACACAATTTCAACTGCCACTTTCTTTTCAAAATTTCAGATGTAGATAACAAACTCCAATGCTCCTTTTTTGAATTCATTATGCTAAAGAAAATTTCCTACAGACTGGATGAGGACCAATGATGGTCTGCAGACCACAGGTTGAGGAACACTGTTATAAATAGAACAGTGTTGGTTGGGCAGTGGAACAGCTAATTTCCATTAAATTTTTGGCAGATGGGCAAATTTCCATAAAATTGTTTGTGGACTGGCTTTTTTCATAAAATTTGTGCAGACTCAAAAAAGTTTTGTTTGAATGGCTTTATGGCAGGTATATAAACATTTTTTCCTTTTTTCAGAAATTAAGTTAAGAACCAATGAAGCAGCTGCAGTGCAAATGTTCTCAAAAAATTAGAAAGGTGGGCTTGAAGTAAGCTTTTCATCCAAATGAAGAATTAAAATGATTCATTTCAGCAGGTAAACCTTTTTCTGAAGCATTATCAGGAGAAAAGCCAACTTTTTTCATCAGATAATTTCAAATGTCATTGTCTCTCCAAAATTTCAGATGAAGATCACATAATTCATTCCTACTTTTGATATAATGTATTATGCTGAAGACAATCAGCAAATAAAGCGTCTGGGGCCCATGTATTTGTCCTTTGGGAACACTGTTATCTATAGATCAGTGTTCCAAAACCCAGAATTTATTTTTTTTTAACCCCCACCAAAGAATTCTTTCCAATGCAAGTATCACATGATTTTCAATGAGAGACAATTATATTTGGATTCAACCAACGTCACGGGACAAATCGTTTACGAGGCACCAATTCGAAATGCATTTATTTTTAAATACGGCGGATTACGGTTGCTTTACAAAGGGACTCGTGAATTTATAGAAAAGCACTAATGAATCAATAATGCTGAATTTGTTTTCTTCTGCAGGAAACATTTGGTCTTGTCTTGCGAAGGAGACGGAGACGTATTTCCATTCGATGACCCCTTGTGCATCTTTTCCATTGAAAGCAGTGAGTTTTCTTCCGTTTTTCCCTCCCAACTATACCGACATAAAAATAAATAAATTGAATAAAGGGAGTGATTTATTTATTTATTTTTGAAGTCTTGCCAGAAAATTGGGAGGTCCGAAATAGGAAGACGTTTCAGCAAATGCCAACGAAGCAAGTCAAGTTCAGGGTAAAAGGGAAAACTCGTCGTCTATTTATCCCACAGCACCACGACTCTCTTCAAAGGGGAACTATAGGGGGTAACAAACATTCAAGGATGTTTTCCAGGAAGAGTGGTGCTTTATTTGCGCGTTTGCTTGCTCTGCCATTTGCACAAGAGCAAAAAAAGAGAGAAAGAAAAAGACCTTGGCTTTCGTATTTTTTTTCCGGCCCTCATCGTTTGTTCCTCTTATTATTGTCAGCTGACCGTTTTCTCAAGAGCTTGTTCTTCATGGGTTCGCGTGGGGTTTTTTTTTTCTTCTTATTTTCGGGGAGCAAAACTCTGGGTATCAGCAAACGACTGTAATAGAAAGAAAGAGGCTCGATTAAGTTCTAGAATCTAGACGGAATAGATGTAACCTCATTTTTTTCTCGTTTAGGACTTCAAATTATTTAGAGGTGACAGAAAATTTGAGTTTAGGAGCTTTTGTGAGGATGAGCAAACTGAAAATCGCTTTTTGTTCATCGGGAATTATTTGATAAGATGAGGTATATTCTATGATTTAAACTAAATTCTAGAGTATTGAGAATTTCATCAAAATTTGTAATTCTTGGCCGCCTTCTGATCGTTTTTTAATTACATTTGACGTTATTAATTTAATCAGTGTTGTCTTGAATATTTTTCATAAAATTGCATATCGTATTTTCTCATAGAATGAATAACCCAAAAATTTCTATATTTAAAAAGTTGGGTGAAAGAGTTCGTCGAAATTATTTCTGAATTACTTAAAATTTCGGTTAAGTTGAAACAATTTCCAGATTTGTTATGAATTTTGTATATTTTGGGAAGAAATTTTGTTTGCATATGAAATCCTATAACAAAGTAGCACCATATTTTTTGGGCTCCTTCGAAAATAAATAAAAATCTCAGCCAAGGAGTTCATCCAAATTAATTTAAGAAAAATCTCTCAGAACAAACAAAGTTAAAAATAAATTATGGATTTCAAGAAGCATTCTTTGCTCCTTTTAGGTACAGTCAACCCCCACAAAACAGACTTCATTTTTGCAACAGACTACGGTCTGTTATGTAAAAAGTCTGCTGTGCAAAGTCAATTAATAAAAATCAAAATTTTTACTTTTTGCCATCAGTTTTAAATCAAAAGAAGTCTGTTATCCAGATTTAGTCCATTGCATCATTGGGAAAACTGCTTACAGAAGTGCTCTGTTGTGCAAAAATCCATTGCGCAGGAGGTCTGTTGTGCGGGTCTTGGTTGTGTTCTGGAAACATCACTTCATTTTTTGGAGTGGATATAATGTAACATTTTAAAAAATTAATCAAAAAATGATGAGAAAATTTCATGAAAATAATAATTTCTAAAATCACTGATAATTTGTGAGGGTGAATTCCAAGATTAATCTTGTTTATTAATTCAGGCAATTTGTAATTATTGTGTCAAGAGTTACTGATGCATGTTTGTTCTATTTTGGCAGTCTCCTATGAGAGGGATGAAATGATCTTCAAGTGGGTCAATGACACTGAAACACAAGGAACCACTCTGAAGAAATCCAAGAGGTTGACGACCTTGAATGCATACATGGTCAGCAACAGGACCAGTGAGTGTGAAGAGCAGCTCACTTGGAGAGGTATGACTTTAACTTTTTACTGCTCAATTTCTGCTTTTTTGAAGGAAAGTTTTTACTCAAAACAGTTTTAAAAATTTGTCATACATTCTGACTTCTGAATTTTGTTACAATGCACAAAAATTAAAAAAAAAAAGAAGTGAGAAGGTTGCTTGGTTTGGAAACCTGTGGAAAACAAGGATTGGTTCATAAGTTTTGAGACTTTTTGAAATTGATCATAGGAGTTATAACACTTCAAAAGAAAAATATGTTTACTCACATAGCTCCATCCTTTGTTGACACTGCTTCAGTGCTGTTCAGCATACTCTCTGACAATTTTGATGCAATAAATCCAAGGATCAGCACAGTGCAGAAATTGAGTTCTGTTGGTTGATTAAGCTGATCTTTGATGGCAGAAATGAGGCTGTCCCTTCTGTGTGAGAATGGTACTGTCTTGTAAAGATGCTTGTACTGAAAGGTTGATTAAGTTGATCAGTTATGTGACATTGGAAGATGAACTAATTAATGAGACTCAATCAGCTGGTCTTTGGTTGGGACTTTATGAGTCCTAGTTCAATCTTTTTGTTTTTCACACACAAATTTCAGACAGGATTGTTAAAGTATAAAATTGGCCCAGTTCAGAGTTGGACTGTATAATTTGCTATTTAGCCAATATAGAAATGCCATCAAATCTGCATGGAAAAAACTGATGCTTCTGGCCTTTCTCTAGAGATCTGCTCAGTTAAAACCTTAAAAAGGAAAACCTGCCACTAATTTTTTAAGAGAAATAAAGAAAAGAAGAAATATTTGAGGATTAATTTCTAATGTTGAATTGATCCATCTTGAGGAAAGAAAGTGTCTTGGTTTTCAAGAATGTCCTTGTAAAGCCTGGGAACCAAAGTTGGGTTCAGTTCTGGTCAGGTATTTTATTGAAAGTGCCATTCTGGCACCATTCCGTAATTATTGCCAACACCTTTACTCAAAATCAATCCATTTAATGTTGTGCTTCACTGTATCAAAAACAGCCTGACGTCCCTGCAAGGGTGCCTATAATCAAATCACAGAACTCAATTTTTGGTAACTGTTTTTATCATTGGCTTTACTGCATGAAAAACTGCGTAGAAATTGGTGGAGTGTGTGTTGAACAGAACTGAAGTGAGGCCAAATACTGGGGTGTCAAAAATTAGAAAACGGTAATAGAATCCTAGACAGATTAGAATGACACCACTAGCAATACTAAATCCATTAGGAATCCTGTGAGACCAAGTTTGACCTTGAGTTCCCACAAGAGTTTGGATTCTTGGGGAAACCCTGAAAAAGGGATAATACTGTTCAGGGACAAAATTTTGCAAAGAAAAATAGTTTAAATACCAAATACATTTTACGTATCATCATCAGTTGCTCTGAGTCAGTCTCATGCAAAAGACTCTTGAGTTCTGTTGTCTTGTTGAATTGCTGTCTTCAAAATTCTGTGTTTCTAAAAACTAAATATACCAACCTTACACTAGCGTGTAAAGCACCCGGGCTGCAGCCCGGCTGATTGTTGTTTTCTTATAACCCAACCATGTATACTGTATGTATACATGTCAGATGTCCAGTTGTATTTCATGTTGTATTGTACAGTATTTTCTTTTATTTGTTATTTGTTTATTATCAATTTGTGCTTTCCTGCTCTGAAGTGATTAAAATGTCATTGAGTGGATTTGGTTTGGGTGGGAAGGGGGTTTGGTTGTGGGAGTCTTGATTGAACCTTGTGAACGCTGAAAAGCAGCAAATAAAGTGTTCTGTTCATTCATTCATTCATTCATTGTTTTCTTAATTTCTGAAATTCCAGTCCAAGATATCAAAAGCTTACTCATTTGACTTCAACTTCCTAGTTCCTAACAATCGGGGGCCTTAATTGGGAGTTTTAAACAACTTTTTTTGGATTTTGGAAATTCTATTGGATCTATTTGAAAAAGTCTCCTAACTTATGAACCAAGCCTTGTACATATCTGACAGGACCAGACTATATAAACCAGACTTATTTTCTTTCTTTTTATTTGTTCCCCCCTTTTTTTTTGCACACTCATCTACACAGGAAGATGTATTTTTATAGTCTGTCATTTGTCATCAGGGAACTACAGCTGCCTGATGGTGGAGCTGGTGTTCACCAGGGACAAGTCCTTCTACCTGTCCACCGTGTTCATCCCGGGCATCATCCTGGTGACCAGCTCCTTCATCACCTTCTGGCTCGAGTGGTCAGCAGCACCGGCCAGGGTGGTCATCGGGGTCACCACCCTGCTCACGTTCTTCACCACCAGCAACGGGTTCAGGACCTCGCTTCCGGTCGTGGCCAGACTGGGTGCCATGAATGTCTGGGACGCCGTGTGCATGTTCTTCATCTACGCGTCCCTGCTGGAATTCGTCCTGGTCAACTACGTGGGACGGAAGAAGCCCAAGGGGAATGCAGTCTACACCCCTGGGGAGAATGCTGTTATCCAGGTACAGGGCACATAAAAGTTTTGCACTGATGATGGAGTTCAGAATAGAGTCATTTCAGCACTCTGTATATGAATGAGCAAAAAGACAAAAAATGAGCGGTTCTCAGAAATTGATTGATCATCACTGCATGAAAATGTGCAGTATTTGTAACCCACAATTTTTTTAAATTTATTAATGGGTGTTTTTAAATATCAAAAATTGGGGGGGGGGGGCCTGGCAGTATAAGTGCAGAAGGTTCTCTAAACAATGCATGAGATATAAGTTATAAGACACAAGGAAAAGGAAAGGACAATATTCTCCAATGAAGTTTTTAATGAGATTGATTTTTCCTCCCATTGCACAAGCCTTATATATACACCCCAAAATATGCATAAGATATTCACAGGATTTTTCCACTCAAAGCAAGTCCTGAAAACCAGGAAAAATCCAAGATACAGTAATATTTTGCGCATTATGCAATTTCCCACACAAATTTCCAGAGCAAATATTTCAGCCAATACTTGAGATTTTAATTTTTGCAAATTTTTAAAATTTAGATTGCTAAGTTTTCTACATTTGTTGTTTTGAATAAAATGTTGCTCAGAGCTTTGGTTTTTGCAATACCTTCAATTGTGCAAAATATATTTCTCATCAAAGCCCATTGCTGATAAAACCAATATCTGGCATCATGACATAAAAAAATTGGCCCAAAGAAAAGAATAAAGCACCACCTGTGGCACAAAACAAAGTTGTTCCACTTGAAGCATTCAATAATTAGAATCCCCTAATTGAAGGTGCTAAAATGAATGCCAAGAAAAATTTGTATTTGTTTTTCAGTAACAAGTATTTACCCTCCATGCATTCAGTAAGGCTTCAAAAGTACATGACTGACAAGACATTTGCAACACAATTGCACAATTTTCATCCAGGAAAAAGGTAAATAACATCAGAAGAAAAATACCAAGTTTTAGGGAAAATATATGCATACAGTCAACCCCCAATTTAATGTTCCCCTTGCATAGTGCCACAAATTTCCCTGGAACAAACCCCCCTCCATTTTGTTCATAAGGGAATCCTCACTTAGTGTCACAAAATATTTTCTGTCCTGAATGAAAAATAGGTCTAAACCAGAGAAATTGAGGCATTTTTCTTTGGACATTGCTTAATTATTCCCAAAAATCCAATGCCCATGCTCCAGGATGAATTGTAAGAATTATATTTCTGAATTTACATGTAGTTGTTTGGTTTTATTTGAATGTCCTCCAAAAGCAAAGAGCATCTCAATAACTGGGATAATCTCTTTAAAAATTTTTAAAATCACTCGACCTGATGACCTTGGAATTGTGTGCTTACATTGAAAGGTTGAAGTGAAACTTCAAGAAATGGTTCCACTCTTTTACTTGACCCAATTTGCGCAAAAATCTCATGTATATTCTATGCTACAGTTGCACCCTAATAAGCCAAATATCCTTAAGTTAAAAACCTTCCTAACTCAAAAGCTTTTCCTCTCAAACCTCAAATTTCAAAAGCCTCTTGGCTATTTTTTTTCCTTGGTACAGCAGGAAAGAGAAAAGCAAGAGAAAGTAACTTGATGTGTTTTGAAAGGAATTGTAAGACTAACTCAGCAAATGAACCTCTGACTCAAAGTCTAGCATGCTGACAACTCATTTAAGAAGCAATTGCAATTTAAAGACCAGAATATCGCCATTTACAATTTTCTTCAATTTTTCTACACTTCCTAAACCAGTAATGCTTCTGGGAAATGAAAAAAATGCATCATGGTTATTTGACTCAGGAAAGTTTGAGTTATTCGGCTTCACAGTTGAACCCTGATACACAGTTACATGTGCATGTAAACAGTTCAATGTACAGTTTTAAACTGAAATTGCAGATACCAAACTTCTTTTTCGTGAGGAATTCCAATTTTTCCTGCGGGGTATATCCTGACTCAAAGATAACTTTGCTTGCACAATATGTGACCAGAAGGTCATGAAAAGTTCTTCAAAGCACATATACATAGTGCTAAATGATGATTCTGTCACATCATGATAAAATACAGTATATTCCAATATCTATAAGCACATGAAGTACTGTAATTGGTCCATCATAACCCAAAAATTTAACTTCACAGCCAGAAACATGTATACTTGCTATGGAAAATGGAAACCTGAGGGACAGAGCGTGAGATAAAAGAGAAAAGAAAATATCTTCTTTATATCCCAGCAGTTTCCACCTGTAGCTATAAATATATAAGGAAATGGAGCAGTGAGGCAGACATATATACACAGTACAGTATATGGAAGAGAATCCATATAGAGCCACAAGCATAGAGACTCTCAGGAAGACAGCATGAAAAATGCAGGGCCTCAATCAAAACCCTGGCACAGAGGTAACAGGCAGAAAAGAAGGTGACTTGGATCCAATTTCCTCTCCTTTGAATCTGCAAACACCCATGCAACAGGTTTCTCCTTATAATATAACGCTTGAGGAGGCAGAAAAGCATTTTCCAAAACCATATTTCATGGGAACAAAACATATGGAAATATTTTTCTGCATCAGTGATTCAAAAGCTTCATGCTCACCTCTCACAATTAAGACACTTGATAGAATAAGCTAACAGAAACCAGTGGTAAATTAATCAGATATAACCACAATCATCAAAATATTACATTTTCTTTGAGATTTGAGAAGAGCTTTTTATAGTTAAATTTTAAAATAAAAGCTTCATTTATCATGCAGAACAAGCACCTGACATATTTCAAACAATATGTCTGAGGTTCCTGAAGAAATACATGTTTGTTTGGTCAAATATGATTAGAGTACCAAGTTCCTGACATTACTGTGGAGCAGCAGTGTTGCCAAGCAATTCTGGGTTGACAGATAAAAAAAAAATAAAGGTACAGAAAAGGGAGACGCAGGGGGAATGTAATAAGGAAAAATAAACACTGCTGCTGGTTTGATCAAACACATTACTCTGTGTTGCCACTGCGGAGAGAAAATAGGAGAAAGCAAATAATGAGCGCTTGTGGATGAAGGAAGAGAACCTCGCATGCAATTTAGCACCATCTTTTTGTATCCCCAGCAACCCATCTACAGTGTGTTTGCAAAAGAATCATTCTCAACACCCAGTCATATCATTTTATCACAGCATAAGAACTTTAAAAATTTGCCATTATAAGCAATAACTTCTTGAATTTGTCAATGCCCCCATTTTAAATTATTTCCTGTCAAAAAATGATCAAATCTTGAGATTTTTAGTTTTCCTTCATGATGATGAGAAATAGCAGGACTCTAAAATTGAACAAAA
Source organism: Notodromas monacha (assembly GCA_905338405.1). NCBI lineage: Eukaryota > Metazoa > Arthropoda > Ostracoda > Podocopida > Cyprididae > Notodromas > Notodromas monacha. Next base: position 19,697 of record CAJPEX010003891.1, read on the forward strand.
CAAAACTGCTGACCAGCTGAAATTTCAAAGATTACACCATGTTTACCAATAATCAAGATACTGTTTATCATTTTATGGTAGAAATCCAGATCTGTTCTTATGCCCAGCATTCCAAACCAGAAGAATGGAACTTCTAAAATTCTTAGAATACTCACAACTTGATTTTAAACATGTATCTTTTTTTACATCTAGCATTTAGAAAAGATCTCCTATTTTGAGGACCAGGAAAGTTGTTAGCTTTACATGATTTCTCCTCCAAGATAATTTCTATATTGTTAACAAATTGAATTCATCAGAGAAATGCTGAAAATGTTGTGCTTTCATGGGTGTTCAGTAATTGCATTGTAAAGTGATTTTCTTCATTCTTGGAAAAAATTATGGCAATTCAATATTCATGAATTTTCCTGTAATGTTATGCATTTTCTTGTAATATCTATCTAATAGTGAATCAAGTTTTGGTAGACTGAAATGTGTTGGATGGATGTGTGTGGGATGTGAGAAAATATTGTGGACCTTTTGTACACTGAAAAGCAGCAAATAAAGCTTGTGTATCAATCAATCAAATAAATTTTATAAATAGAAACAAGAGTGTTGTCATTAAAGCACGCAAAATAATTTCAATGCAAATCAAAGGAGAGATCTCAGAACTGTAGACATATGGAATCATTTTGTATTATATTATTAACTTCTCAAAGACTATGTGTTTCTCTTGCAAATTCAATTTGAGGCAGGAAATTGTGCTTTATATAATACCTCTATTCACTGAGCAAATGGATTCCTGATGCATCTATGGCATTCAGACCTGGAAATGATACCTTTGTTTTTGAAAAGCCACTTGTTTCCTCATGAAAACCTACAAGATGAAGATAAATTGATTCGTCTCATTCGGATGCGAATTCTTCCTCGTTTATGTGGACAGCATTCATTTTATTTTTTTGTGTGAACCCTTTCTGTTTCATGTTATACTTGGACAGATTTAGGAATGTGTGGCACCTGACATTTCCCAGCTGTCACACCTGCGGCGTGGGGAGAATGAGAAATCCCAGGGTTTGACGGGTCAGGAGAAAATTAAAAAACGGATCTTTCCTAAAATTTGGGTCACTGTTGGAAATTTCGCATGTTCCCTGCATTTATTCGCTTCTCTATGCATATAAAAAAAAGAGACTTGTGTGATTAATGGAATTATTTAGAAGGGGAAAAATCATGACAGCAAATGCTGCATTGAATAAAACAGGACATGAAATTTTCTTCAACATAATACAATTTATTAAACAGATGAAGTCAGTTAGCCTTGTCTGAAAATTTGGAAATACATTGGCAGTTGAAATTATCTGATGATAAATAAAAGTTGGCTTTTCTCCTAATAACACTTCAGAAAAACGTTCACCTGCATGCTGAAATAAATTATTTTAATTTTGCATTCTTTCTTCAAACTCACCTTTTGAAAGCATTTTGCTACAGCTGCTCCATTTTTTCTTAGCATTATTTTTGCATAAAAAATTTAGTAGATTAAAAAATTAATCTAAAAAACCACGAAGCTTGCTAGCTAGTCGGGAAGTGAGCCAAATTTGAGTTGCAAAATTTGATCCAGACAAACAAATGGACAAGAAAGCGAGTTAATAAAAACGTGTTAAAAACAAAAACTTTCCAAATACCTGCCAAAATTCTTTGATGCAAAACTTTTTTGTGTCTGATAATATTTTATGAAACTTTGCCAGTCCAGAGAAATTTTTTTTATTGCAAATTTGCAGGTCTGCATCCCTGAAAGATTGGGCAACACTGCATAGAAGTACTCAAAGCACATAATTTGACCCGAAATGACGCGGATTTACTGAGGCTGATGCCTTATCTTCTGGGATAATCCCGATTTTTTTTTTTTGCGCATTGGGCAAGGGGTATAGGGATATGGCATGATTTACTGTTGAGAAGAAAGCCAAGGCCTTATATTTTATCTTTCTGGGTCTGTTTCAAACCAGAAGAGCGGAAATGTATACTTGGTCATGCTGTAGGCTGAGATGGCCTGAACGAGGCAGAATATAAGGGGTTCTTTGAAAGGGGGTCATGGCTGACCCAGCAGTTGCTTTGTATATCTCTAGTATCTCGCATCTTCACAATGATGGGTACATCTTTAGGAAATGGCTTGATAACCACGGGGTTGATTTGTGAAGTGTCCTGGGGCGAACTTGTGATATAAAGTCTGGGGTGAATCGTAAAATTGAGAGAGAGAGATAAAGGGAGGGACGCAAAGGTCAAGTGTCATGACCTGACTTCGCACATTTCAAGGTGCATAAACTTGTATGTTTCATTGATCTGAAGTATTTTTCTGTTCAACATTTTGTTACATTTTTTTATTTTACATTTATCAAGTTTGCTGTACCTTTTAAGCCATATTCAGGGTTTTTACTCCTTGAGTTGGAAAAAATCTTTGATGGCACAAAGTTCTTACAATTTTTCAGCTCCTTCAGTTTAATGTGAAATTCTTAAATCTGCATTTCAAATTTCTACATTTCAATTAAATATTGTATAACGTTAAACTTAAAGATCCCTTGAAATTACTGTGTATGAGAATCCTTTAACATGCTTTGTTAGGGATCATGTTCTAGTTAGAATAGAAGAGAGCTCTCTGTGTAATTCCTGCTGAGCTATAGTGATGATGGTGAAAGTCAGTCTTGCCTTGAAATATTAGTGAGTAAGAAGGTGCAGAGTCAGGAACAGGATTGTTAATTGTGCCACAACTTAGCCCAATCATAATCACAAGCATTGAAATTTTGATTGAGCAATAGTTTTTTTTTCTCATTGCAATATTGTGATTGTGATTGGGCAATAGTTTTTTTAAGGCTTGTAATTGTACTTGCTATTGGAATAAAACTGATACAATCACAATCACAACCAGTACCAAATAACTACAGCAGTGTATGCTTTCTCCTGGGCAAATTGATTTGAACCATGATCAAAATTCAATGAAAAAATGATAAACAACTTTTTCTTTAACTGTCTAAGTTGCTAGAGGGAAGAGGATATCTTAATTTTTATGGTTTCAACTTCAGACAGGTTGGCATCAGAAAGAAGCTTATCCTAGTTTATTTCATTGGTGATTGCACTTGGATGAAAGATTTTGGGCATTCAATAATTGATTAGGAATGCATTTTAGTGAATTTTTGATGAAATTTCTTTTCAATTTTTGTAAATACTGTATAAAAGTTGAATTTGTTGAACATGCATCAAAATTTAGAAGATTTAATTTTTCCAAGTTTTCTCTAGATATTTTGTTCAAGTGTTCTTTTCTTGAGACTTTTTCCAGATGATGGAACAGATTTTTGTAGTTATGAAATGTCTCTAAGTTGAATCATCTGCATGTCTGGGCCATAAGTGCCTAAATCTTTCTGTCTGTCCTTTTTCTTCTTTCTTTTCGTTTCTCTCATATTTGGAGGAAAAATTGCAAATAAAATTTTTCAAATGAATTATATTGAATTAATGATAAAATTCCTTTCTAATTTCTGGGAATACTGTACAAGTATAATAGATTGTAAGCTCAATTTGTTCAAGATGTATCAAAATATATCGAAAAAACTTTCAATTTGTCACTAGAAATGTTGGTGAAGTGTCCTTATCCTGAGACATAGTGTCCGGAGGTCGGGACAGATTTTTTAGCCTTCAAGTGTTCCCAAGTCAAATCGCCCACATGCCGGGGGTCCCACTGTATTTCTAGGCCGCTTTATCTGCATTTCTTTGCGATTTCCGCATATTATTTTGAGATAAACAATTGGAAAATAAAAATTGCAAATTTTCATTTATTCCGCAGAGGATCCCGGCAGTGATCCAGAGGATCGGGATGACACTCGTGAGCCCTCTGGTAAGACCGCTGGTCCAGCTGCGCCTGGCCTGCAAGGGTGACTCGGGACCCAGGCCCCGGGGGCCAGACTGGTCCCAGGTTGCCCACCTCCCAACCCGCATCGGCTCCGCTTGGGTAAAACCCGTCCCGCTAGAATATAAAAAAAAAAAGAAAAAAGGAAGCTTTAATCGTCTGATTGTCTGTGGCCTGGATCAATGTTTGCACAGGTTGTCTCTCTTCATTCAACAAACATCTTGTTTGGATGGTCGATTCCCTTTTTTGTTGATGTTGACACATCCCAGAAAAGAATCAACACTTGATCAAAACAAGAGGTATATATATATATATATATATATATATATATATATGTGGGTATGCTTGTCTCATCATGCATTAATGTCGTGGGTGTTCCAAAGGTTGCTGTTTTTTTGTTTTGCTTGATTTCAAAATCAACAGGAATACTATATTTGTACACAATATCAACTCTATTTTCCCTTTTGAGAGATTTCAAACAGACAACATAAAGCTATTCAGAGCAAGAAAAAATTATTTAAAAAATTTTCACTTCTTAAAAAGGACTATAACATTTTGGACTCAGGGCTCAAATCACAACTATATACTGAACCAATGTTCAGGCTTCTATGGTTGACTTTGTTGCCAGAAACAGTTCCACCTTAATATTTCCTCATATAATTTTTGTTGTTTTTGGGTACATTTAGAATGATTTCCAAAGTAATTACAGTCAACCCCCGCACAATGGACTAAATTTGTGCAACAGACTAGTCTGTTGTGGGAAAAGTCTGTTATGCAAATTCAATTATTATAAAATTAACATTTGTACTTTTCACCATTAATTTTAAACCAACAGAAGTCAGTTATGTGGATTTAGTCCATTGCGTAGGAGGGAAAACCACCTTCAGAGGTGGTCTGTTGTGCAAAAATCTGCTGTGCAGTGGTTGACTGTATTCTCTATACTCTACAGAGCTTTATTTGAGAAATAATCACATGGGCATTCTAGAATCTAGAGCTTAGACTCAAAGCAAAATTTCACATTACCATTCCTACATAAAAATATCTCACAAAACTTTCTTAAACCACTTGTGCACTTGAAGAGGTCATTTGAGATCAGTCAAAACTATGAGCAGTGACACATGTCTCTTTTCATTCTCCCAGCAGTACAATTTTTTTTTTTTACAATTTGGATAAGTCTTGGAAGTTCATTTCTGACTGGGATTCTTTTTGAAGAGAGGAAGGAAGGGTTCAACTGTGAACTGGGATGTTCTTTTGTTGTCAGCTGTCAGTGGGCGCCATTGGCTGCCTGATGAGCCGTAACCAGCAGCATTTGTTGTCAACTGTTATATAGGGCCTGTGAATCTCTACATGCTTCATTCCCTTGACTTGCCTTGTTTCTATTTTTTCATTCCTTTGAAACAGCAAGCATTTGACATTTGATGTGGCAAAAAATGCTCTACTTGTGTGAGTCCAAAAATCTCAAAAGCTGCACTTAAATTCATCAGCATTGAAGTCCCTCTTTTGTCCCCAAACACTGTGAAAGTAACATTGAAAGATTTTAAAAACAATTTTTTTAGCTGGGTTTGGTTTCAACCCATGAATGGATAAATTTTTTTTAGCAAACATCTGTGATTCATTAAAATCAGAATCTTCCTATAGATGCACTGGAATGGGAAAATTTCTCACATGTTTTTACATTTAAAATTTTCAAAGGGCTCTTATTGTCCTTCAGTGATTTTCTATGATAATTTTTCAAGACAATTTCTTGAATTCTACATAAGCCCAATAAACATTTCTAAGGATACATGTTTTCCTTATTTGCATGGGTAATTTCAATATTCTTGAACCTATTGAAATTATTTCTGTGCTTTCATGAGGGAAAGTGTGATTTGGATAACAAACTATTTGGTCAACAAAATTTTCTCAGGAATGGGTTGAGCATGTAAATCAATAAATACCCCAGTGAGTCATCCTGGCTTTCCTAAAGACCACAGGTATTGCTAGAACCAGCAGAATATGAACAAAGGATGCAGTTTGTTGAATCAAGATTGATACAACCTGTTGTCACCAGCACA
>CAJPEX010003892.1:3057-25595 GCA_905338405.1 Notodromas monacha
AATGCTGCTGTGTCCGTCGCGTTGATCCGAGAGAGACTTTTCGCGACCGCTTCCCGACCGCGAGCGTCCGCCTCCCTGTCCTTCCTTCCATGTATATATATATCCCTGTGAGCACAGCAGAACGCATGGTACGACGCCAACCGGAACAAACGAATGACGCACGCGCAAACTTTGAAATGCAACTAAACAGTCAATTTGCAAGATGTAGACCTGAACACAACTTCTGTAGTTTTGCAATTGTGTTGGCAACATTTCCTTTTTTTAAACGTGTAAAAAGCTCTGTAACTTTTTGAGTTATTTGACAAAATGTGAAACAAACTTTCTCGAGAATTTGCGTGGGTGTCATTTCAAAGCCCAATAACTCTTTCAAATTTGATTTTGGAAGAAAAATGTTTGGTACATATATGGTGCGCGCTTCAATTATCTAAGTCATGCAGGTAAAAATTTTGAAAAACGTTGATAAATGAATGTTTTATAGACAAAAAACCGAAATCTTTTTTTTTTGCATTCACCAACATCATCCCGCATCCTCCCCAGCATATCATGTCAAGTGCATGGCAGCCGACCCTGTTGGGGCGCAGTCCGTGTTGCAGCAGGTGCCGGTTCGAGTCCGGTGAAAGGTTAGGAATTTCTCAGTATTGGTAATAATTAATGTAATTGTCCGTGTAGGAAGGTTGAATAATGCTGACTAGATAATCTGTATAAATCGCTGAGTATGACCTAAATAGAATACTAGCAGGCTATGATATGTATACGTAGAGTAATCATGGGCTAATATATGCTAGATCCACTATCATGAATTTTGTATTTGTGCGGCATTTCTGAAGCATATATTTTTTCATATGATACTCAATTTTTTTTGGGGATGAAATTAATTTTTGAATTAAAATTTAATTCTTCATTTAATTCTTTCATCTTTTTTTTGGTCATTCAATTTTATACCAATCTTCATGATAAATGGACATTTTAACATCATTCTTTTAATGTCCATGATAGAATAATAATATGATAAGGAAAAATGATTATTTTTATTGCATTTCAGAATTTTTTTTATATATTACTGTATTTTATTTTCTATTACATGTAAATCAGCACTTCAAAAATCAATCATTCTCATGAATTTTTCGGAACATTTGAATTGATTATTTTATATACCTGAACACCCCCTCTTATTTTTTTTATATATTACTGTATTTTATTTTCTATTACATGTAAATCAGCACTTCAAAAATCAATCATTCTCATGAATTTTTCGGAACATTTGAATTGATTATTTTATATACCTGAACACCACCTCTTGACCAGGTATTATATATTTATGCATTTATTATAGTTTAATTATGATTATTTTAATTTTTATAAATATATTTTTGTTGGCGATGTAAAATCTTTCATCGCCAATGCATTTGTACTGTTACATTAATCATTGCCAATGAATTTATACATCTTTTTTTTGGACATTCAATTTTATACCAATATTCATCATAAACAGACATTTTAATTATTGATTTTTGATTAGTTATTATAATTATTTGGCATTTTTGAAGCTTATGTATATTTTTGTAATACACTATTTTTCAAAAATTAATATGAATCAGCATTTTGAAAACAAGTCATTCTCATGCAATTTTGAGAACATTTGAATTCATTATTTTATATACCTGAACACCACCTCTTGACCAGGTATGATATATTTATGCATTTATTACAGTTTGATTAAATATATTTTAATTTTTAAAAATATATTTTCATTGGCGATGTAAAATGTTTCATTGCCAATGCATTTGTACTGTTACATTAATCATCGCCAATGAATTTATACATCTTTTTTTTGGACATTCAATTTTATACCAATATTCATCATAAACAGACATTTTAATTATTGATTTTTGATTAGTTATTATACTTATTTGGCATTTTTGAAGCTTATATATTTTTATAATACACTATTTTTTAAAAATTAATATGAATCAGCATTTTGAAAACAAGTCATTCTCATGCAATTTTGAGAACATTTGAATTGATTATTTTATATACCTGAACACCACCTCTTGACCAGGTATGATATATTTATGCATGTATTAAAAATTAATATGAATCAGCATTTTGAAAACAAGTCATTCTCATGCAATTTTGAGAACATTTGAATTGATTATTTTATATACCTGAACACCACCTCTTGACCAGGTATGATATATTTATGCATTTATTATAGTTTAATTATAATTATTTTAATTTTCATAAATATATTTTCATTGACGATGTAAAATGTTTCATCGCCAATGCTTTTGTACTGTTACATTAATCATTGCCAATGAATTTATACATCTTTTTTTTGGACATTCAATTTTATACCAATCTTCATGATAAATGGACATTTTAACATCATTCTTTTAATGTCTTTTAATTTAATCTTCATGATAAATGGACATTTTAACATCATTCTTTTAATGTCTATGATAGAATAATAATATGATAATGAAAAATGATTATTATTAATGCATTTCAGAATTTTTTTTATATATCACTGTATTTTATTTTCTATTACATGTAAATCAGCACTTCAAAACTCAATCATTATCATGCATTTTTGGGAACATTTGAATTGATTATTTTATATACCTGAACACCACCTCTTGACCAGGTATTATATATTTATGCATTTATTATAGTTTAATTATAATTATTTTAATTTTTATAAATATATTTTTGTTGGCGATGTAAAATGTTTCATTGCCAATGCATTTGTACTGTTACATTAATCATCTCCAATGAATTTATACATCTTTTTTTTTGGACATTCAATTTTATACCAATCTTCACCATAAACAGACATTTTAATTATTGATTTTTCGATTAGTTATTATATTTATTTGGCATTTTTGAAGCTTATATATTTTTATAATACACTATTTTTTAAAAATTATATATGAATCAGCATTTTGAAAACAAGTCATTATCTCATGCATTTTTTGGAATGTTTCTATTTATTGTTTCACATAGATAACAGTCACCTTTTAACAAGCCATTATAAATTCATACAATTATAAGGGAAAGTTTTTATGTATTTTTATTTTTGAACCTTTACATTTATTCACGATGTAAAGTCTATCATCGCAAATGAATTAACAATGACTTTTTGGTTAGCTATGATACATTTATTCATGGCTTATGCCCTTTGTTTTCATGTTTTTGTGGGATTTTCGATGTTTATATTTGCATGTAAAACTGTATATTAATAATATTTATATGTGAATCAGCACTTCAAAAATCAATCATTCTCATGCAATTTTGGGAACATTTGAATTTATTATTTTATATACCTGAACACCACCTCTTAACCAGGTATTATATATTTATGCATTTATTACAGTTTAATTATATATATTTTAATTTTTAATAATATATTTTTGTTGGCAATGTAAAATATTTCATCGCCAATGCATTTGTACTGTTACATTAATCTTTGCCAATGAATTTATACATCTTTTTTTTGGACATTCAATTTTATACCAATATTCATCATAAACAGACATTTTAATTATTGATTTTTGATTAGTTATTATACTTATTTGGCATTTTTGAAGCTTATATATTTTTATAATACACTGTTTTTTAAAATTAATATGAATCAGCATTTTGAAAATAAGTCATATATGGGTTAATGCAAGGTACAATCTCACTTATGTATTCTTAAGGTTGAAATATATAATTGTGTTCAGCTAAAAATAAATTTTTTAATATCTGAGCTACAATTATTCATCACCTATGAAAGTATTTTCAATTGGGATGATATAATTTATCAATGCTTATTCATGAGCAATGTTCAAATTTATCATGGTATGCAGTTGAACATTGATTTTTCAATAAGCTAGCTATGTTAGAATTATATGTTGTTTAGTAAAACATTATTATTATCATAAATATTGAATAAAAAAAACTCACGTAAAGACGGAGCTTCAAAGACATCCCATTCACGAAATTGGAGAAAATTTTTGCAACACTTTTAATTTTTATCCAGTTACCAGTAAGACAGGACTTAAGTTTGTTTAATGGCTATGCAATCATTTTTGTGGGAAAATTAATATTTATCTTTTTTTGAAAACCAGTCTAAAAGTAGATTCTCATCATCTCCAACTTGGAGGAAAGTTCGGATAAGAATCTTCATGCGCTGGCTATATTCCAGTTACAACCTCTTTTTGCTTAACCTCCAACTTGGAGGAAAGATAAAATAACAAACTTAATCAGCTTTTGAAAACCTTAGCCAAGACACTGCATGTCACCTGCTACCTAAACTGGTTTCCAAGAGAATTTGGTTTCTTCCAGCAGAGAATTGATTATTTTATATACCTGAACACCACCTCTTGACCAGGTATTATATATTTATGCATTTATTATAGTTTAATTATAATTATTTTAATTTTTATAAATATATTTTTGTTGGCGATGTAAAATGTTTCATCGCCAACGCATTTGCACTGTTACATTAAGCATCGCCAATGCATTTGTACTGTTACATTAATCATCGCCAATGAATTTATACATTATTTTTTTCGGTCATTCAATTTTATATCAATCTTCATGATAAACGGACATTTTAATTATTGATTTTTTGATTAGTTATTTTACTTATTTAGCACTTCTGAAGCTTATATATTTTTATAATACACCATTTTTTTAAAATTATATATGAATCAGCATTTTGAAAACCGGTCATTCTCATGCATTTTTTGGAATGTTTCTATTTATTGTTTCACATAGATAACCCTCACCTCTTAACGAGCCATTATAAATTCATGCAATTATTAGGGAAAGTTTTCATGTATTTTTATTTTTGAACCTTTACATTTATTGGCGATGTAAAGTCTATCATCGCAAATGAGTTAACAATGACTTTTTGGTCGGCTATGATAGATTTATTCATCACTTATGCCCTTTGTTTTCATATATTTGTGGCATTTGCAATGTTTATATTTGCATGTAAAACTGAATATTATTAATCTTTATATGTGAATCAGCATTTTTAAAATCAGTTCTCATCATGCATTTTTTGAAACTTTTTAATTTATTGTTGCACATACCTAACCATTATCTTTTAGCAAGCTATGATATTTTTATGCATTTATCATGGAAAACCTTTATATATTCTAATATTTAAACAAATATTAATCATTTGTGCTGTTAAATCCATCATTGCTAACAAAGCTGCATAAAGCTCTCAATGCATGCCCACCATACATGACATCACTGGGAAGCACTAATGCAATCATCATAAGAGAGTGCCGTAGCCTATGCGGTATGATCAGCAACAGTTGTTGTAGCGTTACCCGGTTCAAGTCCGGGTCCAGGGCCTGCCGAAAGGTGCCCTTTTCATTAGCTGTTTCATTGAATTTAAATGCAATTTTCAGGTGCTATAATGATTCAGTAAAGATATACTGTATAAAATTTAAAGTTGGATGAAGTACAGTGTGAACTTTACCAGTTAATGCATTAATGCATCGCCAATAATGAATGTATACATAGCTCATAAAAAATAAATTGTTTTTCGAATTTTTGCTATATATGAAAATAAGATAATTGAATCAATCATCCTTTCTGGACTTTGAATATTTGAATTGATCATTTTAAAGAATTTTACACAGCATTTGTGCTTGGTATGATAGATTTAAGCCTGAATGATTATTCAACCCTCTCAATGAGAGGGTTGAATGATTATTCAACCCTCTCATCATCTGGACATTGAGCTCTACATGCATGCCCTCCCTACTATAGACATCACTGCATGGGGAGTGGTTATGCATTTACTATGTAAGTTTGCCATAGCCTATGACTTTTTGGTTGGCTATGAAAAATTTAAACATTGCCCATGAATTCAGTTTCTATAGTTGTATAATCTAATACTGTGTGTAATTGATAATTATTTGTGAATCAGAATTTTATGAATTACTCATTTTCATGCATTTTTGGGAACATTTGAATTTGATGTTAGAATTTATAACTGATTCTTATTTTTAGATGAGCTTTGCTATTTGATAAACAATTATATAAATATTTTATGTTGCTTATAGAAAACATTTTAATATTTTTATAATTTTTAAACTGCATAGTTCATCATGCAATCATACAATTAATCAATGCTCTTGCATTTTCAGTGTTGAATCTGAACTTGATGTGAACTTGAACAATGCTTTTCATTTACTTAGGATGCAATCATGCATTTCTCATTGAAAAAACAGTATTTGTCATACTGTAAACCATATTTATTCTAATGTAAACCATATTTATTCATTTGCGATGATAAATCAATCATCGCCAATGCATTTATAGTGTTGAAACTAATCATCGCCAATTAATTTATATATTGCTCATGAACATATTTTATTTCTAATTTTTGCTGTATATGAAAATGAGATAATTGAATCAAACATTCTTTCTGGACTTGGAATATTTGAATTGATCGTTTTAAAGAATTTTACATAGCCTTTGTATATGGTATGATAGATTTAAGCCTGGCATTTAAAATAATAATTAGTTGAATGGTTATTCAACCTTCTCAGCATCTGGACATTGAGCTCTATATATGCATGCCCTCCTTACTAGACATCACTGCATGTGGAGTGGTTATGCATATACTATGTAAGTGTGCCATAGCCTATGACTTTTTGGTTGGCTATGATATATTTAAACATTGCCCATGAATTTAGTTTTTATAGTTGTATAATCTAATACTGTATGTTATTGATAATTATATGTGAATCAGAATTTAAAAAATCTATCATTCTCATGCACTTTTGGGAACATATGAATTTGATGTTAGAATTTATAACTAATACCCATTTTTAGATTAACTTGGCTATTTGATAAATTATTATATAAATATGTTACGTTCCTTATAGAAAACATTTATAATTTTTTTTTTAATTTTCAACCATATATTTCTGCATGCAATAATATAATTAATCAATGCTCTTGCATTTTCAGTTTTGAATTGATCAAGATGTAAACTTCAACAATGCCTCTGATTTCCTTATGCTACAGCAATACATTGCTCATTGAAAAATGAAAATTTTTATTCTAATTCAAACCATATTCATTCATTTGCAATGATAAATCAATCATCACCAATGCATTTGTAGTGTTAAAATTAATCATTTCTAATGAATTTAAGCATTGCTAATGAAGAAAAAACATTATACCTTTCATTATGTGTGCATACCAGATGATAAAATCAATCATCACTTCTTTGCTTTCAATACTCTTATTGATCATTGAAAGGACTTTTCCCTTACAATGATGGATGGTAAATATCCCCTGGGAGTCATTGCAGCCCCTGTTGCTTCTGAAAACATTCATTTATAATTTTGTTTCATTTCTTCTTTTCTTTTTCCCATTGATGTATCCCAATACAGTTTGCAATGATAAATATAAACTATCTCCTGGGAATCATTGCAGACCCTGTTTGCTTCTAATAACATTCATTTATAAATTTTTAATATTTTTTCTTCAATCTTAATTCAAAAACCAGTTAAAACCTCTTTTTGCTTCTCCTCCAACTTGGAGGAAAGATAAAATAACAAACTTAATCAGCCTTTGAAAAGCTTAGTCAAGACACTGCATATGTCACCTGCTACCCAAACTGGTTTCCAAAAGGATTTGGTTTCTTCCAGCTGTGGAAGAGAGGGGGAAACCAGAAATTAACCCTCTTACTCTCTTTTTGCATTTTTTCCAACAACAGGAGCAGCACTGGCATGTCTGCAATCTTCAGTTGATTTCAGAAGGCCACTGCCATCAGAACAGTATATTTGTGGAAAGGCAATCTTTAAACATTGCACTTGAAAGTGCTTGCAGTGAAAGTTTGGAAAGATGTGCATCATACACAGTGTCTTCAATTATTGTTGGTGTATAAAGTGATTCAATGACCATTGAAGTTTAATTATATATTTTCAAATTGTTCCTGCATCTTGAAATTCATAGAACTATGCACTTATCATTGGAAAGTAATATTCATGATAATTTAAACCATTTAGTCAATTGCGATGATGAATCAATCATTGCCAGTGTATTCATAGTGCTGAAATTAATCATTGCCAATGGATTTATACATCGCTCATGAAAAATAATTTTTCTCTAATTTTTGATATATATGAAAAAGAAATAATAGAATCAATCATCCTTTCTGGACTTGGAATATTTGATTTGATCATTTCAAGGAATCATACATAGCCTTTGTATGTGGTATGTTAGATTTAAGCCTGGCATTTAATTGAATAATTTGTTGAATGGTTATTCAACCCTCTCAGCATCTTGACATTATATGCATGCCCTCCCTACTAGACCTAACTGCATGGGGAGTGGTTATGCATTTACTATGTAAGTGTGCCATAGCCAATGACTTTTTGGTTAGCTATGATAGATTTGAACATTGCCCATGAATTTAGTTTTTATGTTTCTATAATGTAATAAAATATGTTTTTGATAGATATATTTTTATCAGAATTTTACAAATCAATCATTTGCATGCATTTTTAAGAATGTTTGAATTTATTATTTCAGATAGCTAAACATCATCTTTTGACAAGGTATGATATATTTAAATTATATATATATATATATATATATATATATATATATATTATGTTGCTTATGAAAAAATGTATAATTTTGTTTAATTTATTCATTAATCTATTTCTGCATGCAATAATATAATTAATCAATGCTCTGGCATTTTCAGATTTTAAATTGATCATGATGTAAACTTTAACAATGCCTTTGATTTACTCATGATAGGGTCATACATTGCTCATTGAAAAACTAAAATTTTTCTTATAATTTGAACCATATTTATTCATTTGCGATGATAAATCAATCATCGCCAATGCATTTGTAGTGTTAATATAATTCATTCCTAAAGAATTTAAGCATTACTAATGAATAAAAATTATTATACTTTTCACTATGTGTGCATTTTGGATGATACAATCAATCATCACTTCTTTGCTTTCAATATTCATCATTGATATTGATCATTGAAAAGACTTTTGAAAAATATTTTCAATCCTGAAACCTGAATCTTTCAAAGGTGTGTTGAAAAATGATTTGGAAAATCCAAAAAATTTAACATGTTTTTATTGCATGTCCACAGGTTCTCTTAATCATGAAAGAAGCTGATCAACAAGATTGAACTGCAAAAATTCCTTGACTTTCTTCTGGCTGAGGCTGCAGTTTTGTTAACATCCAAGTTGAAAAGGTTGGTTGAAGAAAAAAAACTGAAGAAATGATTTTATCTTATCTATATGGTACAGATATATACAGAAGCAGTACATTGATGCAGCTGTTTCAGCTAAGTGTGTATCCTGCCTCCTGCTGTCAACAGACTTACAATTCATAAAAGGTTGGTTTATAAAATATAAATGCAGAACAGGTTAATTGAATGTTTTTATGTTACAGATATTGAAGAGCAGTACTGTACTCAGATGTGGCTGTTTCATTAGACCTTCAAACCTGCTGTCTCATGCAAACCTGAAAACTACAAATGAATGATTGGTTTCAAATGATGAAAAAAAGGTTTCAATGAAATAAAATATTGTTTTAATGTGCTCCTATACTGTTACTGTTGCGGGTGTTTCCAGTGATACCCTGGGTCCCATTGACAAGTGAGGAATGCCGATGATACAGCAATTAAGCTGTGGGGGACTGGTAGCCAACTTAGACCAGGGCACAAAACCTTTTTATGCATATGGTATCACCCTCTCACTTTGACATGCCATATATATGTAAATTTGCAGAACTAAGATGAACATGCAACATCTTTTGATGCAAAAATGTAAAAATAAACAATTAATTTTTTGAGAAATTGAAAAATCTCTTCAACTTTTTCATCATACCTAAAATTGTAAAACATAACCAAAAATTGAAATTAGAAGGCACAATTATCTATATTTTATGTAAAATTGCATTTCTAAATTTTTTTCTCACTTATATGTATGTGAAATTTTTGCAATTTTTGAGTAATAAATGGAATTTATATTTCAATTCTCAAATATTCAAGAATACAAATTACCTGCAAATGGCACAGTCATCAAATTTACATGAAATGATTTAGAAATGAAAAAAAATATTTCAACTCATCATTCACCTCAATTAAGTGAATAATAAGTTTTTCAAGTGCATACACAGGAACATACAACAAGTATTCCAATGAAATAATGAATAATAATCTAAATCATAAGATAATGGAATTTCAACTCATCAAGCCTATGAATTTATTAATATACAAAATTTAAAAATAAATGAGCTCATGCGCCACAGGTGCAATGAGCCAACACAGAAACATGCAACACAAACTCTATTAAATTTATATTCTAACTGAAATGATCATGAAATTAAATTTAAAATTAAAGTGTACAATATTCCACAATAAAAAATGACTTCTCATTGCACAATAACAAAATTTGCATGAAATGATGTATAAATAATTAAAAACATATTTCAACTCATCATTCATGTAATTGAGTTAACATAATATTTCCAAAAAAAGTGCTCATGCGCCACTGACGCAATGAGCCAACACAGAAACATACAACACAAAATTTATTGTATGATGAACAATTACCCAATGAAAAAATAAAGAGAGATCTCACTGTTGCCATTAGGAGAAACAAATACAAATAATTGGAAGGAGTGCAATCTAATAAAAACGTAAAATATGCATAGAAGACAACTTGAACAAAATGCCCGGGATTTCCGGGGCACCGCCAGCTTGTCCAATAAATAAATGCTGCTGTGTCCGTCGCGTTGATCCGAGAGAGATTTTTCGCGACCGCTTCCGACCGCGAGCGTCCGCCTCCCTGTCCTTCCTTCCATGTATATATATCCCTGTGAGCACAGCAGAACGCATGGTACGACGCCAACCGGAACAAACGAATGACGCACGCGCAAACTTTGAAATGCAACTAAACAGTCAATTTGCAAGATGTAGACCTGAACACAACATATTAAATTTATATTCTAACTGAAATGATCATGAAATTAAATTTAAAATTAAAGTGTACAATATTCCACAATAAAAAATGACTTCTCATTGCACAATAACAAAATTTGCATGAAATGATGTATAAATAATTAAAAACATATTTCAACTCATCATTCATGTAATTGAGTTAACATAATATTTCCAAAAAAAGTGCTCATGCGCCACTGGCGCAATGAGCCAACACAGAAACATACAACACGAAATTTATTGATATGATGAACAATTACCCAATGAAAAAATAAAGAGAGATATCACTGTTTCCATTAGGAGAAACAAATACAAATAATAGGAAGGAATGCAATCTAATAAAAACATAAAATGGGCATATAAGACAAATTAAACAAAATGCCCGGGATTTGCCGGGCACCGCCAGCTTGTCCAATAAATAAATGCTGCTGTGTCCGTCGCGTTGATCCGAGAGAGACTTTTCGCGACCGCTTCCCGACCGCGAGCGTCCGCCTCCCTGTCCTTCCTTCCATGTGAGCACAGCAGAACGCATGGTACAACGCCAACCGGAACAAACGAATGACGCACGCGCTAACTTTGAAATGCAACTAAACAGTCAATTTGCAATATGTAGACCTGACCAAAACTTTAGTAGTTTTGCAATTGTGTTGGCAACATTTCCTTTTTTTAAACGTGAAAAAAGCTCTGTAACTTTTTGAGTTATTTGACAAAATGTGAAATGAACTTTTTCGAGAATTTGCGTGGGTGTTACTTCAACGCCCAATATCTCTTTCAAATTTGATTTTGGAAGAAAAATGTATTGAACATTTATGGTGCGCGCTTCAATTATCCAAGTTATGCAGGTAAAAATTTTGAAAAACGTTGTTAAATGAATGTTTTATAGACAAAAAACCGAAATCTTTTTTTTTGTGCATTCACCGACATCATCCCGCATCATCCCTTGCATATCATGTCCAGTGCATGGCAGCCGACCCTGTTGGGGCGCAGTCCGCAATGCAGCAGGTGCCGGTTCGAGTCCGGTGAAAGGTTAGGAATTTCTCAGTATAGGTAATAATTAATGTAATGTTTCGAGTAGGTAGGTTGTTTAATGCTGACTATAGGTAATATGTAGATATCGCTTGGTATGAGCTAAATAGAATATCAGCATGCTATGAGGTGTGTAGATGAATAATCAAAAGTTAATGTATGCTAGATGTACGATTATGATTTTTGTATTTGTGTGGCATTTCTGAAGCATATATTTTTTCATATGACACTCAATTTTTTTTTTAATTTTTATGTGTGAATCAGCATTTTAAAAATCAATCATCCCCATGCATTTTTAGGAACATTTAAAGTTTATGTTACATATAGGTAAACAACATCTTTTGACAAGTTATGATATATATACATGCAATTCTTACAGTATAATAATATATATTTCAATTTGTAAACTAATCTGTTTGTAGATAATTGCTTATGGCTGAGAAATATTCTAATTGACCATCATTTTAGATGAACTTTGCTATTTGTCTCACTGTTATAGATATATATTATGTTACTTATTATAGAAAAAAATTATAATTTTCATAATTCTTTAGCCATATATTTCTGCATTCAATCATATACAATTAATCAATGTTCTTGCATTTTTAGTGTTGAAATTGATCATTATGTAAACTCTAACAATGCGTTTGATTTGCCTATGATTTATACATTGTAATAATATTCATTACCTTTTGAACCATATTTGTTCATTTGCGATGATAAATCAATCATCGCCAATGCATATGTAGTGTTTACAGTATTCATCGCAAACATATTTATGCATTGCTTCTGAAAAATAAATATTAACCCTGAGTTACTCATAATTCTAGAATAGTACGGTAGATTATCATTCTTATATTTCTGTATATTATTTATTCATTTTTACTTTTTATTTGGTTCAAATGTTTTATTTTTCTCATCATTATTCAAAATATTTGAGTAAAGACATTGTTATTCCCTTTACTTTTACTACCTCATTTTTCTAGAAACTATGCATTTTCTTACTTATTAACATTCAAAGTGGAAGAATATATATTTATTAGTTTTTATATATATTACTCCACTTTATTAGTTATCATATGTGAATCAGCATTTTAAAAAGCAATCATTCTGCTGCATTTTTAGGAACATTTGAATTCATTATTCCATAAAGCTAAACATCATCTTTTGGCATTGTATGATATGAGTTCTTACTGATTTTTTGTTGTTGCAATTTTAAAAGATATATGTAATATATTTTTAATGAATGTATCATATGGCTTATGCCAGAACAAGATATATTCTAAGTGATTTTCATTTCAAGATGAACTTTGCTATTTGTTAAACTATTATAAAAATATTTTATTTTGCTTATAGAAAACATTTTATTATTTTTGTAATTTTTAAACTAAATATTTCTGCATGCAAGCATAAAATTAATCAATGCTCTTGCATTTTCAGTGTTAAAACGGATCTTGATGTGAACTTTAACAAACTTTTCATTTACTCATGATAAAATCATGCATTCATGATTGAAAACAAATTTATGATAATTTAAACCATATTTATTCATTTGCGATGATAAATCAATCATCGCCAATGCATTTATAGCATTGACATTAATCATCGCCAATGAATGTATACATAGCTCATAAAAATTTTTTTTTTCTAATTTTTGCTATATATGAAAATAAGATAATTGAATCAATCATCCTTTCTGGACTTTGAATATTTGAATTGATCATTTTAAAGAATTTTACACAGCATTTGTGCTTGGTATGAAAGATTTCAGCCTGGCATTTAGAAGAATAATTAGTTGAATGGTTAGTCAACCCTCTCATCATCTGGACATTGAGCTCTATACATGCATGCCCTCCCTTCTATAGACATCACTGCATGGGGAGTGGTTATGCATATACTATGTAAGTGTGCCATAGCCTATGACTTTTTGGTTGGCTATGAAAAATTTAAACATTGCCCATGAATTTAGTTTCTATAGTTGTATAATCTAATACTGTGTCTAATTGATAATTATTTGTGAATCAGAATTTGATAAATCACTCATTTTCATGCATTTTTGGGAACATTTGAATTTGATGTTAGAATTTATAACTGATTCTCATTTTTAGATGAGCTTTGCTATTTGATAAACAATTATATAAATATTTTATGTTGCTTATAGAAAACATTTTATTATTTTTTTAATTTTTAAACTGCATAGTTCATCATGCAATCATACAATTGATCAATGCTCTTGCATTTTCAGTGTTGAATCTGAACTTGATGTGAACTGAACAATGGTTTTCATTTACTTAGGATGCAATCATGCAATTCTCATTGAAAAAACAGTATATTTCATACTCTAAACCATATTTATTCATTTGCGATGATGAATCAATCATCGCCAATGCATTTATAGTGTTGAAACTAATCATCGCCAATGAATTTATACATCGCTCATGAACATATTTTGTTTCTAATTTTTGCTGTATATGAAAATGAGATAATTGAATCAATCATCCTTTCTGGACTTGGAATATTTGAATTGATAATTTTAAAGAATTTTACATAGCCTTTGTATATGGTATGATAGATTTAAGCATGGCATTTAAAATAATAATTAGTTGAATGGTTATTCAACCTTTTCAGCATCTGGACATTGAGCTCTATATGCATGCCCTCCTTACTAAACATCACTGCATGTGGAGTGGTTATGCATATACTATGTAAGTGTGCCATAGCCTATGACTTTTTGGTTTGCTATGATATATTTAAACATTGCCCATTAATTTAGTTTTTATAGTTGTATAATCTAATACTGTATGTTATTGATAATTATATGTGAATCAGAAATTGAAAAATCTATCATTCTCATGCACTTTTGGGAACATATGAATTTGATGTTAGAATTTATAACTAATACTCATTTTTAGATTAACTTGGCTATTTGATAAATTATTATAGAAATATGATATGTTGCTTATAGAAAACATTTATAATTTTTTAAATTTTTAAACCATATATTTCTGCATGCAATAATATAATTAATCAATGCTCTTGCATTTTCAGTTTTGAATTGATCAAGATGTAAACTTCAACAATAGCTCTGATTTACTTATGCTACAGCAATACATTGCTCATTGAAAAATGAAATTTTTTATTCTAATTCAAACCATATTCATTCATTTGCGATGATAAATCAATCATCACCAATGCATTTGTAGTGTTAAAATTAATCATTTCTAAAGAATTTAAGCATTGCTAATGAAGAAAAAACATTATACCTTTTATTATGTGTGCATACCAGATGATAAAATCAATCATCACTTCTTTGCTTTCAGTACTCATATTGATCATTGAAAGGACTTTTCCCTTACAATGATAGATGGTAAATATCCACTGGTAGTCATTGTAGCCCCTGTTGCTTCTGAAAACATTCATTCATAATTTTGTTTCATTTCTTCTTTTCTTTTTCCTATTGATGTATCCCAATACAGTTTGCAATGATAAATATAAACTATCTCCTGGGAATCATTGCAGACCCTGTTTGCTTATAATAAAATTCATTTATAAATTTTTAATATTTTTTCTTCAATCTTTATTCATAAACCAGTTAAAACCTCTTTTTGCTTCACCTCCAACTTGGAGGAAAGATAAAATAACAAACTTAGTCAGCCTTTGAAAAGCTTAGCCAAGACACTGCATATGTAACCTGCTACCCAAACTGGTTTCCAAAAGGATTTGGTTTCTTCCAGCAGTGGAAGAGAGGGGGAAACCAGAAATTAACCCTCTTACTCTCTTTTTGCATTTTTTCCAACAACAGGAGCAGCACTGGCATGTCTGCAATCTTCAGTTGATTTCAGAAGGCCACTGCCATCAGAACAGTATATTTGTGGAAAGGCAATCTTTAAACATTGCACTTGAAAGTGCTTGCAGTGAAAGTTTGGAAAGATGTGCATCATACACAGTGTCTTCAATTATTATTGGTGTATTAAGTGTTTCATTGACCATTGAAGTTTAAGTATATACTTTTTAAATTGTTCCTGCATCTTGAAATTCATAGAACTATGCACTTATCATTGGAAAAGTAATATTCATGATAAACCATTTATTCAATTGCGATGATGAATCAATCATCGCCAGTGTATTCATAGTGTTGAAATTAATCATTACCAATGGATTTATACATCGCTCATGAAAAATATTTTTTCTCTAATTTTTGCTATATATGAATAAGAACTAATAGAATCAATCATCCTTTCTGGACTTGGAATATTTGATTTGATCAATTTAAGGAATTATACATAGCCTTTGTATGTGGTATGATAGATTTAAGCCTGGCATTTAATTGAATAATTTGTTGAATGGTTATTCAACCCTCTCAGCATCTGGACATTAAATGCATGCCCTCCCTGCTAGACATAACTGCATGGGGAGTGGTTATGCATTTACTATGTAAGTGTGCCATAGCCAATGACTTTTTGGTTAGCTATGATAGATTTGAACATTTCCCATGAATTTAGTTTTCATATTTGTATAATGTAATAAAATATGTTTTTGATAGATATATTTGAATCGGAATTTTAAAAATCAATCATTTGCATGCATTTTTAAGAATGTTCGAATTTATTATTTCGGATAGCTAAACATCATCTTTTGACAATAAGGTATGATATATTTAAATTATATATAAAAATATATATATATATACGTATATTATGTTGATTATGAAAAAATGTAAAATTTTGTTTAATTTATTCAACAATCTATTTCTGCATGCAATAATATAATTAATCAATGCTCTTGCATTTTCAGATTTTAAATTGATCATGATGTAAACTTCAACAATGCCTTTGATTTACTCATGATAGTGCCATACATTGCTCATTGAAAAACTAAAATTTTTCTTATAATTTGAACCATATTTATTCATTTGCGATGATAATTCAATCATTGCCAATGCATTTGTAGTGTTAATATAATTCATTTCTGAAGAATTTAAGCATTGTTAATGAATAAAAATTATTTTACTTTTCACTATGTGTGCATTTTGGATGATACAATCAATCATCACTTCTTTGCTTTCAATATTCATCATTGATAGTGATCATTGAAATGACTTTTCCCTTGCGAGGGTAGATATCAAGTATCCACTGGGATTAATTGCAGCCCCTGGTGCCTCTGAAAAACATTCAATTATAATTTTGTTTAATTTCTTCGTTTCTCTTTCCCATTGATGTATACCAATACAGTTTGCTATGATAACTATGAACTATTTCCTGGGAATCATTGCAGACCCTGTTTGCTTCTAATAACATTCATTTATAAATTTTTAATATTGTTTCTTCAATCTTCATGCAAAAACCAGTTAAAACCTCTGTTTGCTTCACCTCCAACTTGGAGGAAAGATAAAATAAAAAATTTTATCAGCCTTTGAAAAGCTTAGCCAAGACACTGCATGTCACCTGCTACCTAAACTGGTTTCCAAAAGAATTTGGTTTCTTCCAGCAGTGGAAGAGAGGGGGAAACCAGAAATTAAACCTCTGACTCTCATTTTGCATTGTTTCCAACAACAGGAGCAGCACTGGCATGTCTGCAATCTTGAGTTGATTTCAAAAGGCCACTACCATCAGAACAGTATATTTGTGGAAAGGCAATCTTTAAACATTCCACTTGAAAGTCTCTGCAAAGTTTGGAAAGATGTGCTTCATATACACAGTGTATTTAATTTTTTTTATGGATAAAGTGATTCAATGATCATTGAAGTTTATGTATATACTTTTTAAATTTTTTGTGCAGCTTGAAATTCATGTAAATACCTAATTAATTAAATTGTATATTCACATTAATCCTTGCAAACCCTGTTTGCAGCTTAGCTATCATAGATTCAAACATTTAAATTTTAATTTTCATTTGATTTTAATTTTACATAAATGTTCTTCAATTACAATATGTTTAAATTAATACATATTTAAACTTGCGGGTTTTCATTTTTTCAACATTTAGTTGAACATAACTCTTGAAATTGCTATGACAGAAATATAATATCATGGTGAAAAATGATAAATATAATACATTTTGAACTATATATTTTTGCATCAATGAAAGAATGTATCATTGCTCATGCCTGAGCAACTTTCTAATTGATACTCATTTCAAGATGAACATTGCTGTTTGTTAAACTATTGTATATTTATATATACTTTATTATGTTACTTATAGACACATTTATTATTCTAATAATTTTCAACCATAGCTTTCTGCATGCAATCATACTCAATATTCTTGCAGTCAATGCTGTATGTTCATATTAATCATTATTGCAAATTCTTGCAAATTCAGTGTTGAATTGATCATGATGTGAACTTTCACAATGCTTTTGATTTACTTATGCTTGAGTCATACATATTTCATTGAAAAAAAAATTTGTCATAATTTAAACATAATTTATTCATTTGCGATGATAAATCAATCATCGCCAATGCATTTGTAGTGTTTACATTAATCATAGCTAAATGACTTTATACATCGCAAAGGAACAATTTTCAAAGTTTGACATGCAATAAATCAGTCAATTTTTGTGTTGAAGACTCCACCAGAACATCATTACATGCGCAATTTTGTTGTCAATATTTCTCTTTTTGAAACATGAAACAAGATTCATAACTTTTTGAGATATTTGGAAAAATGTGAAACAAACTTTGTTAAAAATTTGCATTGGCCTCTTTTCAAAGCCCTGTACATGTTTGAACTTTGATTTTCAAGGAAAAATTTATGAAACATAAACTGTGGGCATTTCAAATGCCCAGAACATGCATGTTGAATTTTGAAAAAATGTTGATAAATGAATGGGTTACAGACAAAAAGCTGAAATCGTCTTTTTTGCGTATTTTCCAACATCATCCCAGGCATATAATGTCCAGTGCATGGCAGCCGACCCTATTGGGGCGCAGTCCGTGATGTAAACAGGTGCAAGTTCAAATCCAGTAGCCATCATATAATTTTTTAGTATAGGCATTAGATTTTAGAAAAGTCAATAGGTATGTTGGTTGAATATAGATGAGTGATCAGGAAAATCAATAGGTAAGAGTATTGTTAGATAGTTAGTATGCCATAAGTTGTGTAGAATAATCATGGTTTAACATACTAGATAATTTCATGGTTTTTATAGTTGTGTGGTATTTCTGAAGCATATATTGTTTCATATAATACTCAATTTTTTTATATTTGTATGTGAATCAGCATTTTAAAAATCAATCATTTGCATACATTTTTAGAAACATTTGAATTTAATATTACATATAGCCAAACATCATCTTTTTGACAAGATATGATATATCCATGAATTTCTTTTAGTATAATTATATATGTTTAATTTTTAAACATACATATTTGTATTTTTGCATCAATCAAAGAAAGAATCTTTGGTCATGCCTGAGAAATATTCTTATTGATCATTATTTCAGATGAACTTCTCAATTTGATCAACTATCAAAGATATATATTGGGTTGCTTATCAAATTTTTTTATTTTCATAATTTTTAGCCATATATTTCTGCATTCAATCATACAATTCACCAATTCTTTGGCATTTTCAGTGTTGAAAATGATCATTATGTAAACTCTAACAATCCTTTTGATTTGCTTATGATTTATCCCTGCTTATTGAAAACATAATATTTATTACCCTTTGAACCATATTTAGTCATTTGCAATGATTAATCAGTCATTGCCAATAATGCATTTGTAGTGTTGACATTAATCATTGCAAGCACATTTATGCATTGCTTCTGAACATAGAAATTAACCCTGAGGGTTACTCATAATTCTAAAATAGCATGATAGATTATCATTCTTCTATTTCTGTATATTATTTATATATTTTTATTTTTCATTTGGTTCAAATGTTTTATTTTTCTCAGGATTATTCAGAATCATTGAGGAATGACAATACAATTTTCTTCACATAGTACTTCATTTTTCTAAAGTATACATTTTCATACTTATCCAATTTCAAAGTACAAGAATATATAGTTATTATTTGTTTTTATACATAACTGTATTTTATTATTTAGTATAGGTGAATCAGCATTTTAAAAATCCATCATTCTCATACATTTTTTGGAACATTGGCATTTAATATTTTATATACCTGAACAACAACTCTCGACTGCTTATGATATATTCATGCATTTATTACAGTGTATTTATGTATATTTTTATTTCTATTCATATATATTTTTTGGGATTTAAAATCTATCATTGCCAATAAATTATTAATGACTTTATTTGGACAGCAATGATTGATTTAAACTTTTCCCATGCCCATGGGTTTTATATTTGCATAATGTAATGCTGCATTTAATTTATAATTATATGTGAATCAGCATTTAAAAACTAAATCAATGACATGCATTTCCAGGAAAATATCATGTTTTTATTCAATATTCCTAATCTACATTTTTGACAAGGTATGATGTGATTATGCATTTTTTACAGTATAGGTGAGAGTTATACAATTATACATATTTTGATATTTAAACATATTTATTTGTGTTGCAATGTGAAATCTTTCAATGCCAATATATCAACAATGACTTTTTGGTAATAAATAAAACAGTTATGCAAGAATAACATGTAGCAGAGATCTATAGCTGTATTAGCAATGTGTCAAAGTTTTTTCTGTAATTGTGATGGTGTACAATGATGAAGTATTATTGGCTTTCTTACTTTAAGTGTTCAATTGAAAAAGCCTTTGGTGGTAAAAGCAAAATTTCTGAATAGTATTTGAAGACCTGAATTTTGTATCGTGCTTATTTTGAATTGTGAGTTTTTGTTTCAAATTGTTGATGATTTTCACAAAGTCATGTTTGCAATTTCTTATAATACTAAAAATGAATATTTTTTGATGTTACAGGAAAAGTGTTCATCACAATACGTTCTGGTGTATCAATTGTGTGTAGTACAATCTTCCATTTTGTTCCAAGTGAGTATTATTCAATATAATATTTCAAAAAAAATTTAAAAAAGGAAAAAAGTTACAGTACAATAAATTCAGTCTTATGTCTAACTGATGATTTTTCTATTAATTTTTAATTCTGTATATTGCCTGACTATTTTACTCTTTATTGAAGGTTATTGAATGAAAATACCAATTTCCTCCAAAAAAAAATTGTCTAAGGATTTCATGTTCATGTTTTACGCACAACATAAATTCTTTAACATTTGGTTTAAAGCAGAATTTTACATTGATAAATCAAGCAATGCTTATAGACATGAACCATGTTAATATTAATCATAATATAATACTGGACAAAATCATCTTTTGGCAGAAGGAAAAACTTTAAAATGTGTCTATTCTGTGTACAGGAAGGAGTTCAAAGAAGTGCAATTCATTCCATTGGATTACCTCTCTGCTGTTCAGCTGTGAGTAATTTTTCAATTCAATATTATTGAATGTATCACCAAATGAATGAAATGAAAATGTGTAGAAATAAACTGCTGTGAGGACATATATTGCACAACATTCAAAAATTCAAATGCTTGAGAGATTGTAAATGTTTTTTTCTTTGAAGATTGGATTTCTAAAATCCAAAGTATGACATAGATGCTATGAACATGTATTCCAGAGATAACTTATCATGGAAAATTTCATAGCTTATGATTCTGAGAAAAATTTTTTGAAAATTGAAAAAAATAATTGGGAAAGCATATCTATTGGTCAATTGGTATACTGCATTTTGCAGTTTTGGAAAAAAAAATTGTATTCACCCAATATAAAGAAGGACATTTTCTATGTTTAAACAAAATAAAAAGAATCATTTACTTCATAGATGAAAAATTTTGAATTTAATTGTTATCCATTTTGAGAATTTTTTTGACTAATTCATAAAAATTAAAATTGAACAAATTTTGTGATCATGATTCTAGATATGGAGGTGTACTTATTTTGAAATGATCATTTAAATTTTGTGATTCTTTATGAATTAAATTGAATAGTACTTTAAATGCATTAATAAACAAGAAAGAGGATAATTTCAGATTTATATTCAGTGAATTTATTCAAAAGTGCAATGCAAGTGTTGAAGAAGACAAATGAAGCAAGCAACAAGTTCTGGACAAGTCTGGAGCCAATATGAATCCAAATAACATGTGAGCTGGAGAAAGAGGAATTTGCAGGCTTTTGTATATGCTCTGCTTTTGCAGTTTTTTTGTGTTTACATGTGATGTTTTTTGTTTATTCAATTTTACATGTTGGATTATGAATTCAAAAATTTATTGTTTCCAAAAATTGGTGAAATAAATGAAATTTGAAAAAACCAGAATATATGTTTCAATTGACTTTAAATTTTTCATATATTCATATCCACAGGAACCCATTCAAGAACATTTGACATTCACTTATTGGAAGACACACGTGGGCATATATCATTCAATGCACTCCCAGGAAAACAAAACCGTGTTTCAAAATGCGTAAAAAACATGTGCGTAGGCCATGAATTTGGACGCGTGAAAAGTCGTGCTCAGCACTCCA